>JANVCF010188156.1:0-10133 GCA_025388745.1 Hydrozoanthus gracilis
TGCACAGCCATCTACCTTCAGGGGGATTTTTTAGTCTCAGGCACTGTAGGTGAAACCATTTAACTTTGCACCCATCAGAGTTTGTTGCCCACGAGGTTTGTAGGATCAAGTAGTTTACAATGTCGGGGTATTCGACGGCCGGAATTAATGCTAAATCCTCACTATAATCACTTTTCTTCAAATTATATGGATCAAAGCCGACCAGATTAACTTTTTGTTTGTATCTCTGCATGGTAGGCCCATCTAATGTGTAATAATATTCTGAAAACACCGGACAGTTGTTCGAAGACGCCATATTTGTTGTAAGTTTTGGGATTTGTATGTCCTCCAACATGGCCGCCGTCGATGACGTAACCAATTTTTGTCACGTGGTTGCAAACGAAGAATATACAGCTAGGACTAACCACGTCCAATCCACGACTGCCTTTTTATCCTTATAAAATACCAGTATGCATATATGGGATTGTATTAGCACGCTCAATCGCAATTAACTGGAGGAGTGACGCCTTTTCACGTTTGCAGTTCAAGAATTAATCACACACCACAACGCTTGTATAATACGGCCTTTGTTTTATTCCTTATATACTCACTGTGCAAAAAAATTAAAACAAAATTTGAAGCTGAAGTAGCAAAAAGTTTAGAAGATTCTAGCATCAGTCGAAAGTTACTGGTTTTTCTAAAAGAAAAATCGATTCAGCCATTTTTTTCTTTAAAAGATAAAAAAACATTAAAAGCAGGGGTCCGGCAGAAGCTTTTATGACATTCATTTTTTTGTTCTACATTTATTCAAACGAAGTGCGTCCAGTCAAGTTTTACGCTAAATAGTTAACACATATTCATGACACAACACCGGACATTGTGAAATAAAGCGTAAAAGCTCGATCTATAAAGCAAGAAGAAGCAGAGTGAACTAATGCAGTTTGGTATTCGAAAGCAACTTCCCGAACCTTCCTTCAATAAACTATTAACTGAAATTCGCGGTTTTAGACGTGATGTGACTGCTTTGTTGCCCCGTGCGCCAAAACCCAGCGGGAGCATCAGTCATCTCAACTAAAACATGTCACGTGTAGCTAACAGAACAGGCCTGATATTCTAAAACAATAAAGCGTTTTGCCGTGTTCCAAGTGTCCCGAAATGAGCCGCAACCGGTATAAGAGACATGTTTGTTTCCCTCTTTTATGAGATCAGCGAAAGAAGTGTATAATGAGGCCACCGAGCATCAGCAATGAAATCCAACACATAGTTTAAAAGTGTTAAATTGGTCCCAGTCAATCATGGTCAATTAGTAACTACTTTAACAAAATTAAAATAATGTTCTCGATTTAGAAACAGCTTTCTAACAAAAAAGAAAACACATAAACGATGCAACTGAGAAAGGCATAAGTTCTACGGAGAAAAGTAAATAAGACCATATGTTCAAAAGCTTCGACTATCACCACGCCACGTGGCTCCAAGTTTCCGGTTGAAACGTGAGCAGATCACACCTATGTTACGCTGTAGTGATTTTAATATTAAAGATTACTTCGCGAAAAGTGGTTCTAACGAACAATAAAGGGCGGCTTCAGATAACAATTTCTGAAGAAAAAACATGAAGAAGTAAATGAAGACAAGGGGCAAGAAATGGACGTAGATAAACCTGCGGCTCAGCGACCAGAGGACGCACTTGTTGAAAGCGCGGACTCGCTTACGTCCCAGGTGAACAATTTAACAGATCGAATGTTTTCTTGGGAAAGGAAACTCGACATTCGACGTCACCATGGGAAGCTTCGATGGCCCCCAAAACATGTGAACTCGTGGGAAATTTCATTCTGTCTCATCTCCAGCACCTTAACATCAAAGTTGGACTTTACCGAGACGACGGATAAGCCATCACTAACGCCAAAATCAGAGACACAGAATAGATAAAAAAAGAAACATGCCGCATCTTTAACAACGGGCTACGCATCACCTTAGAAAGCTAACAAACAGATAATCGACTTTCTAGATGTCACCTTTAATCTCAACCAAGACACCTATCAGCCGTACACCAAACCAAACACCACACTACAGTACGTCCGCTGCGAAAGCAACCACCCGCCCATAACAACAAAGAACATTCCCGCCGGTATAAACAAACGCCTCTCTTGGCTATCTTCCGACAAAGCATCATTTGACCAAGCCGCACCTCCATACCAGAAAGCACTAGACGAAAGCGGATACAACTACACACTGCAATACGAACCAACAAAAACAGACGCAAGAACCGACAGCGCAATAACATCATCTGGTACAACCTGCCATACAGCAAAAACACAAGCACAAACATCGGTTACAAATTCCTCGGCCTCGTAGACAAATACTTCCATAAAGATCACAAGCTCCGTAAAATCTTCAATCGAAACAAAGTAAAGATAAGTTGTAGCTGCATGGATAACACTAGACAGATAATCGAAAACCACAACAAACGCATTCTCACCGACCCATCCACACAAGCCGAAAGCACCAACTCAAGGCAAGAAAACATGCAACTGCCGACAAAAGAACACATGTCCACTTGACAGAAACTTCCGTTAAAACTGTCAAACACTGTAAATTTGTAAATCTCAATTGTTACAATAAAATGTTGTTTCGACAGTGTTGAGTGGTAGAAACGGATCAATGGAGCTATTTTTGGAGAAAGTTTGCAGTCTTGATTTAAATCTGCATTATGAACAGGAAGGAACTGGCAATGAAGGAGTTGTACGCGGGAAACGATGTGCTGGCAGTCTTTCCCTCTGGATTTGGAAAAAGCAGAATATATCAAGCGTTCACACGACTAAAAGCAGTAGAAATGGCCGATGTCGTCACTATGTTGGTTATTTCGCCGCTGTTTCGATAAGTTTTTGTTCCACGTGAGTTTGACAGCTGTCACGACTTGTCATTTTCACTTCCGACGTTAACACTCTTTCATTTCCGCTCGGTACTTATTATTCCAGTTAAGTAAACAAACTACGAATAATTACGTGCAAAAATTTCTCCCGAAAAAAGGGGGGTTGGAGGCTGGCGTTCTGCTATCGTTCTCTCCAACGAAAAAAGTACAGCCAGAAAGTACTGCTAGTGACATTGGATGTTACTAGTCTATACACCAATATTCCACAAGCAGAGGGAATACAAGTTGTATGCGACACATACACAGAATTTTTTAAAGAGAACCCTCTCAATTCCAACTCAGTACGTCAAATCAATGCTGAAATTAATTTTAGAAGAAAACTCCTTCAAATTCAACAACACGCACTGGCTGCAGCCGTGTGTGTGTGCAATGGGCACGAAAGTGGCGGTCGCATTTTCAAATATATTTATGGCAAAGATAGAAGAACAAGTTCTTGAAAAGAGTCAGCTCAAACCAATGGATTGGAAACGCTTTATTGACGACATAGCCTCCATATGCGAAGCTACAATACAAGAAGTCGAAGAATTTATCAAAGAAGCAAACCGATTTCACCCTACAATCAAATTCACGGCTGAAATATCAAACAAACGAGCAACGTTTTTAGATACCATGTTATTCAAAGGAGACCGTTTCAAACAACAAGGCATCCTCGACGTTAAAACTCATTTTAAGCTAGCTGAGAAGTTTCAGTATACGCACTTCACATCAACCCACCCGCCTAATGTTAAAAATGGCTTGGTCAAGGGCGAGACTCTCACGCTTTTGAGAACTTGCTCCTCAAAAGAAGATTTTGAGTCAAACAAAGGCAATTTCCAAACACGCCTTATAAACAGGGGCTACCCGGAGAGTAAGACCACAGTTGAGTTGGCTAGCGTAGACTTTGAAACGAGAAGTGCGGCACTGAGACCAAAACCTAAGACAAACAAGCAAATTTTGCCTTTTGTCACAATATTCAACCCGGCAGCTCCAAACATAAAATCCATAATTATTGAAAACTGGTATCTTATTCAAAACCAACCAAAGCTCAACGTAATTATCTCAAAACCTCCAATTATCCCATACAGAAAGGCGCAATCACTCAAAGATATGCTCGTCCGAGCAAAACTTTAGTTATTAATCTCAGTTTACGCACCAAACAATCAATCAAACGAACAAAAAAACAAACATAATGAGGTTCTCCATTCAACCTCAAATTATGAGCAAAGTCGCGTTGGCCTGTCACCACACTCACACTGTCCAAAATCATTGACTAGTTATTGCAATGACACATGTATGTCACTGAACTATGTGGAATTATTGAATGAATGTGCGAAAGTCAGTTTCAATTACATAAGAAGAATGTATTGCTGTGGAAAAGACGACAAGAGAACAGACTAAAATGAAAATCTGGTTTTCACAGCGTGCAGGTAGAATAACTGCCTCGAAGTTGAAAGCTTCTGGAACATACACATACATCAAGCAGTTAATTTAATTTAATCCAGCTGTAGATTTTATTGATCTACATTTATATGGAAGCAGGCCAAGTTTTAAAGCTATTTTATTGTTAACGATCGTAATATATTTTTAGCTGACAATTGATGGAGGCCCTGTTAAATTCTCGGAGGTACATTGGGTAAACTTTGGGTAAACTTTCTGCCTTTGCGACTGGACAACCGGTTACATGTGCGAGTTCAAAATTTTCAGGGGAAAAGTGAGAAGCACTTGAGCAAACTGAGAAACACTTGTCGTCAAACATTCTTTGTGACTCGACTCTTGGGTTGCAAGGAGGCAATTATTTCGTATTTATGGATAATTGGTTCAGCAATTTAACTAAGGTACTGGCAGAGAAAGGAATTTACTTTTGTGGCGAACGGGATTTCCGCCACGGTTGAAAGACATCAAATTACAACAACAGGGTGATTCAAAAACTGCTCAAGACGGCCATCTTGTTATTTGTGCGTGGCGTGACAAGAGCAAGCAAGAGAACGTCGTCATTGCAAACGTACTGCACAAGACACGGTAACAAGAAAGAATAAGGGGACAATGGAAAGATTCACTTTGTCGACATCCCTCAGCCGCCAAGCATGAAACTCTACAACAAGTACATGGGGGTGTCAACTTAAGTGGCCAGCAGCGGTTGTAATCAGCTGGCGCTCGAAGAGCAAAGAATTGGTGGAAGTATGTCTTTTTCTTTCTTCTTCATGTGTCTGTCATTAATTCTTATATCTTATACAAGAAAACTGTTCTCGCTCACTTGGATTTTTGACTTGCCCACGCCAAAGATTTGGTTGCCAACTTCAGTGCACGCGCTAACGCAAGAACAACCGCTCAAGTTGGAAATGTTGATTTGCATGGCCACGTTCGCAAGAGAATGCCAGGGAATGCACCAAAGGAGTGCAAGAAATGCCAAAATTGCCCAAGGCCACCCAAACAAGCGTCCGAAGGCATCGCGATTTGGGTGTGGTGTGTGCAGTGTTTATTTGTGCGAACCATGTGGCAAAGACAACTTTGACCGCTTCGCCGATTGGATCGGCAATAAGGTGTTTTATTCAAAAACTGTTGTGAACTGTGACATGTTTTTCCACAGCTGTTCTGTAAAGTAGTTACACAATTTACTCTAAGGTTTTGTAGTTTTCCTTTTGAAAAAAGACATTTTGAGATTGTTTTTAATTTTTCAAAAGTTTCATGCGAGTGGCTGTTTTCGCAATGGTGCCAAGTTTAAAACTTTGCAAGGTTATGAAGTTTATAGAATTGAACAGTTATGGTTAAGATTTCATTGTTAATAGCGGCTGATATTAATTCTATATTCTTTGAGGAACATTTCTTTTCTCTATTGCAAAGTGTAATATGTAATAGTTTTGTCTCAATTTAAAGTTCTTTATACTATAGTATAAAACTGTGTGTGTCTCATTAATAGGCATGGCAGAGATGTTAATTCAAGGTCAAAAGGCTTGGGGCTGAAAGGGTTAAGGATGTGATTTTGCAGGTTTTTTCTGTGAAAATTAAAAATTTCAATACTTTGCATAATTTACATAAATTATACATGTCAACAGGCTTTCAAGCACATCCAGGTGAAAAAGTAGGAGAAAAGTAGGACCGAAATTATTTTAAACGTAGGACAAAAGAAAGATTTCAAGTCTGCCTGTGGTTCGTTTCACTGCTGTTATGAGTGTGAGCCATCTGGACTGGACATGCAGATGAACATTTGTTCGTCAAGAAATCTTCCTTGCGACATGTGGTCCAGGCTTTAACCCTGAACAGTCTTGCACAGTTTGTTGGAATTGCAGCATATAAAAAGTAGGAAATAGTAGGAATTTCAAGATAAAAGTAGGAATAGTAGGAGAAGGGTAAAAAAAGTAGGAAACAATAGGAAAAGTAGGATCACTTAAAAGCCTGGTTAATGAAAGGCCATTTTCTGTAAGAGTTCAGAAAGAGTTGCAATTTTTACACAATTCATCTTAATTGTTTTCCTTTATTTTCAGGTTTGATAAAGTGTTCTAAATTTTTTTGATACTTGTCAGTGTTTGAAGAAAGATCAGCAGTTGTTTCAAGTGATCGATAAAGTGATGGTTATTTTCATTGTGAATTCCTGATAAAAGCGTATTATTTACATATAAACAAGTGGTTTTGCCTTTAGACTTGCCTGCCTACCACCCTACCAATAAAAATGAACAGTCCTTTGTATATAAAATTATTACTTGTAGGAAGATGTTTTAAAGCGTTATTTCAAACCCAAAGAACAGTCCAGAAAGAGTTTTTAGGCACAGATCGCCATGAAAAAGAATATGTCTTGGTTACGCCATTACCAAGGTAATTAAGTCTTTTTAAAATACATCAGCGTTCACAGATAAAGTTAATTTATTTAATCTAGCTGTAGGTTTTATTGATCTACATTCATATGGAAGTAGGTCAAGTTTTAAAGTTATTTTATTGTTAACGATCGAAGATTTTCAGTTATTTCAATTCACTGTCATTAAGACCAAGAGAGTCCTGCTTGTGTTTCACGTGTACCCCATGTTTTGTAGCTGTTAGTTGTCACTCAAAGGACTGAAGCCAGTTATTAAACTTGAGATTCTGGCTGTTATATGCAGATTCTGAATATAAAAGAACTGACGCATTTGGCTAAATTCATCGAAGGGTCAGGATCAAAACAAAGAAGACGAAGGTAAAAAACAAATTTGCTCTATGCAATGCAGCCTGAAGTTCTCAGTTTCCGGCAGTTTTATTATTGCAATTGCCCTTTACAACCAACCGTTTTCTAAAACGTTTGTTTTGTATTTAATGATTCACAGAGATGGACATCGTTGCGATCACATTGATCATTTGTTTGTTGCATTTACTTAGTATTTCTGTTGCTTTCATTTGCATTTTAAGCAAGCGAATGGTCGGGAGATGGACGTCGTCCGCCATCTCGAGCGAGAGGTGATCCGGTTCGACTCCCTGATTCAATTTTTTCAGAGACAAGAAGTGGATCGAGGTCATGTCCCGCTCGAAGATGTGGACGATGTGGAGTCACTGGACCCCGGTTACATTTCGAGTAACGAGGAGATGGTTTAAAAAATTAAATGTTTGTATTATTTGTACTTGAAGTTGTCAAAGCCATAAAGGCTTGTTCATTCTTTCACAAACTCATTCTTCTCTCCATCTCACAGCTGTAGTAGCTAGGACAAGAGCCAGTCAAAACCATGGGATAATAAGCATGGTTATGTTTGTATTATTTGTACTTGAAGCTGTTGAAGCCATGAAGACTTGTTTATTTTTTCACCACCAAATTTTTTCCTCATCTTACAGCTATAGTAGCTAGGAGAAGAGCCACTCTAAATCAAAGGGCAACAAATATGGTGTTTGTATTATTTGTACTTGAAGATGTCCAAGCCATGAAGGACTGTTTATTTTTTCACCACCAAGTTTTCCTCTCCCTCTTAAGGGGACTGCGCACGACAAGCAAGTAGAGTAGACGTGCCAAGAGAGGGACTCCCAATTTTTCGAAAAAACTTGCCAATTTGTTAAATATTTTGTTGAAGTTTGAGAATAAAAACCAGAAATAAAACAAAGGGACAAAAAGATACAGATAAACTTGACGGGTAAGTGGAGACAAGAGACAGACAAGGTGAGACCCTTAAAAAGATTCTAACAAAGTGGCAAGCCGTCAATTTAGCCCCATGAACAACCACCAATGACATTGATTTTTTTTTTGAAAGTGTTAGTTTGATTGGGAAGGAAGTTAAAGAGATGAAAGATGTCATAAAACCCTGTTTATTTTTTCATCAACTAATTTTTCCCTCCATCTTACAGCTGTAGTAGCTAGGAGAAGGGCCACTCAAAATCATAGGCTAATAAAAATGGTAGATTTGTATAATTTGTACTTGAAGTTCTCAAAGCCACAAAGATTGGTTTATTATTTTACCACCAAATTTCTCCCTCCAGCTTACAGCTGTAGGAGCTAGGAGAAGAGCCACTTGAAAGAAAAGGACAACAAACATGTTAATGTTCGTATTATTTATACTTGAAGTTGTCGAAGCCATGAAGGCTTCTTTACTTTTTCACCATCAATTTTTTTTCCTCCATCTTACAGCTATAGTAACTAGGAGAAGAGCCATTTTCAGTTATTTCTTTTTTCTGTTATTAACACCGGAACAAGTCCTGCTAGTGTTTCATATGTACCCCATGTTTTGTAGCTGTTAGTTGTCATTCAAAGAACTGAAGCCAGTTATGAAATTCTAGATTCTGGCTCTTATCTGCCGATTCTAAGTAAAAAACTGAGGCGATTGGCTCAGTTCATCAAAGCTTCCGGACCAAGTTAAAAAAGACAAAGGTAAGAAATAAATTTGCTCTATGCAATGCAACCTGAAATTCTCAGTTTTGGGCAGTTGGACCCCGGTTACATTTGGAGTAACGAGGAGATAGTTTAAAAATTTTAATGTTTGTATTATTTGTACTTTTTTTCAAAAGTGCTAGTTTGATTGGGAAGGAAGTTAAAGAGATGAAAGAAGCCATAAAGGCTTGTTTACTTTTTCACCAACTAATTTTCCCCCTTCATCTTATAGCTGTAGTAGCTAGGAGAAGGGCCACTCAAAACCATGGGATAATAAACATGGTAACGTTTGTATTATTTGTACTTGAAGTTGTCGAAGCCATGAAGGCTTGTTTATTTTTTCACCACCAAAAGAGATGACTTGAATTCATAAGGAACTACAAAGCTGCATATGTTAAGGCCATAAAGGATTATTTATCATTTCAAGTTGCAGCTCTTTCTTGTTTACTTCTACAACTGAATTGTCGCATTATATATTTCATAATTTGTGTTATCAGATATTAAAATTTTTTAAAATATTTTTTTAGTTTTTTTGGTATTATTCAAGTGGTGCATAAACTTGTTCACAGCCAACTATTTGATGTGCAGGATGAGTAGCCTGAAAAATTCAAAAGACACAACAGGAAAAAAAAGAAAACAAAGACAACCAGCAGTTACAGTCAAGTGGAAACACCATGATATCCAAGGTACAGAGCCACAAAAGCACAGTTCTTTCCATGAGTGCTTGGTTTTCTAGTTCTCAACCATTCACTACAACTACATTCACATTCACTTTCAGCCTTCCTTTATTGTTACCTTTCCTATTACATATATATTTATTTTGCCTTCCAATATGGGATTTTTAGACCACTTTGATGTATTCTTTAGATAGCTGAGATAGATTAGACAATAATTTTCTATGCAGATGAAGAGCCATGTAGTTTTTATGGATATACTGCATTAAAGTCAATATTATTATTATCATGATTATTATTATAACAAGCCCTGAAGGTGTTCAAGCTATTTATACCCAAGGCTGAATTGGATGTAATTGTGACTAACACAAATACAATATGCAGAGGACTAAAGGAAAGACAACCTTTCTGTCATTGGGTTTTACAGCCAAGGAATTTTTATGCTTTATTGTGAATCGCTGATGTGCCAACTCTTTTCCTATATGGGAAAAATGACAGCTTCTTTCACAAAGATTCTGTTCTTATGCAGTGATCTGTTTTTTACTGTTGTCACTGATGACTGAAATTTGCAGTGTACTAAAACTAAGCGATTCGCACCACGGCTGGCACAAAGGAATTTTTAAAAAGTATTCGTCATGCAGCATTTTCAGAACTGTTATTATTGTAGTAAGCTTTTAAAATTTAGAATTGTAAATTTTAATCTTTAATCAATGGGTCATGTATTGATACACATATAATTAGAATTCTTAGATATTTT
>JANVCF010188167.1:9215-20398 GCA_025388745.1 Hydrozoanthus gracilis
ATTATCTGGTATCACCAAGCTCCTCACCATCTGTCTCAACTGCACTTGTTTTGTGTTTTACGAACAATTCTACCGACAAATTAACAGTGCGCTGATGGGATCACCAGTTTCACTCTTGGTTTGCAATGTATATGGAAGCCTTTGAGGAATTGGCTATTTCTACCGCCCCCACCCCACCTGGAACAACAACTATTGTCTTTCCATATGTAAAGGGGCTGTCGGAGGAGCTACGTTGAACCCTGAAGCACCATGGGATGGATACATTTTTAAAGCCTTATAATACCCTCAGGCAACTAGTGTCTTTTCCAAAAGATCCCCAGAATCTGCAGGACACTTGTTGGCCCATCTGTCTTGTCTCATGTCAGGGGCTGTCAGGGGTAGACTGCATCAGTTCATATGTTGGAGAAACGGAACAAACACTGAAGTTCAGGTTCGTTGAACACCTACAACCCAGCAGTGCTTAGAACTTTGGAAGTTTCACATCATATTCACAGGGACTGCCCAGGACACCAAGTCCAAGCTGAAGAATCAAGGAGGCAATTTACAGATTCTGTGTTCACAGGCCTGCTTTGAACAAGGACACAGGCAGATACTTGCTCCCTCACATTTGGGACAATCTGCTGTGGCCATGTGTTTGTAAAGCCTGCGACTGTTAACATCTCAAGAATTCTCACTTAGCGTGGGCAAGGCTCTGCGAAGTAGTCAGAAGCTTGCCATTGCTTGCTAAGATTACTATACTGTGTATCTTTAAGCTAAAAGATTTTTGGAAAAAAAATTAGAACTTTAGCTCATTAACTTCATAGATTAATATCTAAATGCTAGTGTCAGATGTGGCTAGTCTGTAAACATTAACTAAAGGTCATTATGTTGAACAAGAACCTACACTGAGATTTTTGTCAAACTTACCTCATTTGTTAACCAATAAATGTACACTGCAAAAATGAAACAAAAAGGAGGTGTGCTCATGTTAACTTTTGAGATATGATTGATACAAACACCCCTTCAAGGCTATTTTTCTGTTATTGTAAGCTTTAAATTAAAACAATAGTTTCCTTATGTGGCCAACCAAAATAACATCAAGGAGCGAAAGAGAAGTAAAGGAAGGCCATTATGATTTTCAGCAAAAGTACTTTCAATA
This sequence comes from Hydrozoanthus gracilis, assembly GCA_025388745.1. Taxonomy (NCBI): domain Eukaryota; kingdom Metazoa; phylum Cnidaria; class Anthozoa; order Zoantharia; family Hydrozoanthidae; genus Hydrozoanthus; species Hydrozoanthus gracilis. The sequence goes on from JANVCF010188167.1 coordinate 10,354, forward strand.
GGGAGGCATTTTCATGTACTTTTGTTGTTGCAATATTATGTAGTTGCTGTACCCTTAGAAACAGTGTATTCTTGTATAAATTATGTTTTCATATTTTTCCACACTTGCAGCACTGAGATTTTTTCTAATGTTTGTCTTCAAAGAGTTCTGTTCAAATCTGATTGATTGACAAAAAAATTCTGGCTTACTCATGCTTGTTTAGGAGAAACTCTAGGAAAACTTGCAAAATATGTGCTGTTTTTCCCCAATTCCAAGGGGAGACTGAATTGAGTTAAACAAAAAGCCCTGTTTATTATGAAGGAAACTACTATGTTCATTATTCTTTCTGATAACTATGTCTTGTAGAGCTCAACATTCATTAGAATATGATAAAAAAGTGAAACATTTTAAACTTATCTAGTATGCGCAGTAAAGATGTGCGACGTAAAACTGGGGAATGACCTTAAATGGAGTACTTGTAGTGAACTCTTTCTCTGAGTGCCTTTTGTTAGTCATGTAAAATTGCAACGCATGTTTTAAATTTTGTTTAACCCTTTCAGTTATCAAAATCTAGCTTGCTGGACACATGCAAAATTAAATATCTGAGAGCAAGAATAATTTTTGTAAAAATTGATCAAAGCAAAACGAACTACGGAAAATGAAAAGTGCAACTCTCCAAAACTTGTATAATGAAGTTAAGTACTATTTGCTCTAAGGGCCTATTTACATGAGACTTTTCATCCTGGGATGAGACTATCCCGGTGTTTGGTCATTTTGTTGTTACTGTTTACATGGTTTGGAGACGGGATGAGTTCATCCTGGGTTGAACTCATCCCTGTTCCAAGGACAGGGATGAGATTGCAACCTGGGATGGAAATGTCCATGTAAACAGTTCTCTCGGGATGAAAGTTCCATGTAAACGCTTGTGTTTTTTTCATCCCGGGAAAGAATGATATACTGATGAGCTGCATCACTTTTGAGTAGCGGTATAGTCACTTTGTGGGTATGCTCATAGCAAAGCATGTGCGATCAGCAGCAGTCATGATTGATGAGAGAATGTGATAGAAATTGTCGTCTTTCATTAATGTAGTTTAATTTGTGGATGGTTTCTTTCTCTTCAACAAAGTAAAGGCAATCAATATCATATTGCCTGATTGTGTGTGTGACATAGTTGAAGTTGTGAAATAGTTTACTCGCTGGGAAGTATGAAATGAATTTAAAGCTATATAATAATACGTTGTTGGTACACTTTTGCTAATACACATTTTTCTCCTCTGGTGTGGATCAACTCTACACATAGCCGCTTACAATTTTAACAAAGTAATAGCCGCTTAATTTACCGAGTGGAGACTGGCTTCTGCACGCAGACTAGTGTGGATCCTAATCCTTGCAATTTTTTATTTGATATTTGCATAAGAAAAATTTTTACCTCTCAAAGATTTATATTTGGAATCGGGTTAAAAAGTGTTTTTCAAGATAGACATTACATCAACAGTGGTTGAGATTGTGCAGGTAGTAATTGCAGTACTAATTTTTATATGGTTATCTCATGTCATTATGTGTTTAATTTCATATATCTTACATGTGTATTCTTGTTCAGGGCCGGTATTATTAACTATGACAATAATTATTGTTAGCAAGTCGTCTTCGGTATAATGATAATAGATAATTCTTCTTATTTTATAAGGAATATTTTATAACAATGTTGACAAGATCTGTAGCAAGATTGAGTTTTTTGTTAAAGACCATTTTTTGTGTAGAGTGTTGATAATATTCAACAGTTGCAGTAACATGGTCACTAAACAAAATGAAATTTCAATTGCAGCAAAGGTTACAACCAACTGCTTAATTACGTGCCATTTTGTTGGAGTATCGCAGGCAATAAAATCCGAAGGCGCGTGTGGGATGAACTCATCCCGGGCGAGATGAAACTCATCCTGGGAGGGATGAGATAGTGTTGTTTTCATCCCGGCAACCTGGGATGAAACTGCTCATGTAAACAAAAAGTTTTTGGTCCCGGGACGACTTTCATCCCGGGACAAAACTTATCCTGCCTCTCATGTAAACGCACCCTAACTGGGAGAATTTGCTGATACAACCGGGAAAAGGTTTTATTAAACAATGTGGAATTTAAGTTGTATTACCTGAATAAGTTACTTTAAAAGTTTCTAGCCACCCTTGTGCCTGAAAAACACAACTTGATTATTTTGTTGCAGTTTATAAAGTGTTTGAGAGTGTGGCAGATTCCTATGATGTAATGAATGATGTGATGAGTATGGGGATTCACAGAACATGGAAAGACAGATTCATCAGAAAGTTAAACCCTGATCACAGAACAAAGCTGTTAGATGTTGCTGGAGGAACAGGTGAACACTTTTGTGAATTGTATGAACTTTAAGACTAAATAGATTGAAGTGCTGTCATCAATAATGTAAGGATTGTTCCTTCCCTTTTAGTTTACTTTCATTTATTTTTTGGTCACTATTGATATTAATACTTTACACTCAAATACCCCTATCGGGTACTAAATTGTTTGAACTGGAGAACATGTTACCATCCAATTTGAGTGAGTAAGCACCAACCCCCCTGCTGCAACAAGTTTTGTGAAAGTTTTTTGGGTAGGCAGTTGCTTGGTCAAATATCCATATGCAATAATAGCTTTCCAAAGTATAGCACTGATAAATATCTTGAAATAGCTTTCTGAAATCAAAACACAAGTGAAAAAATACATTGATCGCTTACCCTTTCTTAATCACCACTAATGTAAGTGCTGGTCTTTTTTAATTAGATTGCAATTTTTTAACAACATCCAACACAACTTGCCAATTATCGGTAATAGTTAAGTTTCAAGCACAATATTAAAGGTAACACTGTTTTCAACAGCCAATCTTATATAGGAAAAAGAAGTAAAAACCAACTTTTTCTCCCAAAACTTAGATTATTAAAATCACTGCTGCTCCATCAGCAGACAGAGAGCATAATTTTATGGAGTGTACCCATCAATGCTGGTTTAAAAAAGAAACTGCTATTTAATCTCCAAATGTTTTAGCTTAGAACTTAGTGATACTTCTGATCATCATAAAATTTAAATAATAAAACTTAAATTTTGTTTTTGCAGGTGATATTGCTTTCAGGTTTTTAAATTACGTAAAGCACAAATCAAGAATCAAGGACAGAAGTTCTGCTCACACTGCTCATGTTACAGTATGTGATATAAATAAATCTATGCTTGAAGTTGGACAAAGGAGAGCAGCAAGATTGAAATTTAATTCAGGTAGAACTAATAAAATTATTAATTTTTGCTTCTGTTTCTTAGATCAATAAGATCAAAATAAAGCTTTCAAAATTTTTTAACACTACATTATAAAAGTTAGCTATTCCACTAAAGGGGAGTGGGCATGGTTCCACCAGCCCCTCCCATAAATCTACGCCTGATTTATAGTGCAAAACTTAAGAAACTTAAACTCTCATTGTTGGGGGCTTCATTTACACCTAGTTCATGGCTGCTGATTTTGGAATTTTATGTTGGGTTGTTCAGTCAGAAAAAAGCGAAGATAGAAGAATGCTAGCAAAAACGTTCTTTTTTTAAAAAAATCTGATTTCACTAACACATCTCCCTTTCTGGATGTCAAATTGTGCATTTCCAGCAGTTTCTCTGTGCTCCTTTTTACAAAATCTTGCCAGTGTGCTGTACAAAGTTGATTGTGTAAACAATAATGAAATAATGTTTAATTGCATGGATATGACTGCTGCACTGTTCTAACTTGTTATTGCAACCACGAACACATCCAATCTCTTTTCCAAAATGTTGTTGATGGTTCATCAATCATAAGAGCACCAGGTTGGTATTAAAGGATTGGTCAAATTTTTCCATTATTTTCACAAGCTGTTTTTTACTCATTATTAAAAATATTTAATTCCTGCCAAAATGTTGCTCACTTCGATAGCAGCTTCACAGTTCAATGAAACAGGTTGATTTCATGAAAAGGAGGTGTGGGAATGCCTGGCACTGATTGGCACCACTTGGCATGCTTAATCCTATTCAACCTGTTGTAAAAATCTTTGTATGCTTTTACTTTGATTGGTCAACTAATTTTTTTTTATCGTTCTGCTTTACACTAACTTAACCTGAAAAGAAGCCAGACTCTGCTAGTTGTAGGTGTATATTTTTTTATGAAACATTTACTTGTATGAATTTTGTCTAAAGTTATTGAATATACATTAATCAAAGTGGTGCTTATTAAAAAGCGACCAATTATGAAGCCTGAAAAAACAGCGCACTAAGATTTTAAAATTTTTAATGTGGTTCTCAGTTGTATGGAACAATTTTCAAAGCAATTTCCATAAGCTTTGTTTTGTTTTTACACTTCACATTGACTGCACCAACCAAGAGAAACAAAATGTCTGTGAGTACTGTATCTAACAGTAATCTTTGACCAGAACAACCAGTCACATAGCAGCAATGCATGTCAGAGTTCAGATGTTTCCAGCATAACAAAGCACCAACATCTCACAAAGTATTCTAAAAGAGCTGGTGTTTTTGTGCAGTGTCTCAGAAGCACATCATCTTCTTTAAAATACTTATATGTGAAGATCAGTCTTAAAGATTTATTGTTTTTACATTGCTGAAAACACCTTGGAACATAAAATATTTTAGGTGTGATGAATTGCATCTCTGGTTTCGTTAGGCGTGTAAATAGATGTATATGTGTGATCACATGCCTTTCATTGGCAGGCCAGTTTTCTCGATGTGAAATGTTTTGAATTAATTACACCAAAAGTTGGCTTTTTCGCAATTGCTTTAAATTTGTTCTCTTTCTTTTTCTGTAAATTAACTTTAAGCAAAGCATTTCCATTGGGCTATTATTTTTCAGAAGGAGTAGGTTAGGTTACTGGCTAGGTGTTTGCCAGATTGTTGATTTGGAGAAGGATAAGAGCTGATGGTGATCAGATTGCTGACTGGTAGTGGCCAGGATGTTGGCTGATGTTGGCCAGATTGCTTGCAGGTAGTGGTCAGGGTACAGGATGATGATGCCCAGATTGCTGACTACTAGTTGTAAGGGTACAGATTGATACTGGGTAGATTGATGGCTGATAGTGGTCAGAACACATAATGATGGTGGTCAGATTGCTGAGTGGTAGTGGTCAGGATACAGGCTGGTGCTGGCCAGATTGTGTGCAGGTAGTGTTCAGGGTACTGACTGGTAGCAGCTAGGTTACTTTCTGGTAATGGCCAGATTGCAAGCTGATGGTGGCCAGATTACTGTTCGATGGCTAGGTTTCTTGCTGGGAGTGGTCATAAGGATGTACCAAGTTTTATTTGAACCAATGAACTGGTGTGAAAGTTAGACTTGTTGTGTCACCTAGTCTGAAAGTTGAGGCTATCCACACCATGAAAACAATAAAATATCATTTCTAGGCATTTCATTTAGTTTTACAAGGTATAGCATCATTTTTAAGACATTATGAAAATAACAGTGAAATATATTATTTATGTTTTGCTAAATTTTACTGAGCACTTAGCAAGAAATTGCAATGCTTATAGATAAAGATTCAATTGTTTGTATTGTAATTAATATTATTGTTTTCAGGGATCTTGTGGGTTGCAGGAGATGCAGAAAACCTTCCAATTAAAGAAGAGTCAGTTGATGCATACACAATAGCTTTTGGAATTAGGAATGTCACAAGGGTTGACAAGGTTGGACCTAGATCTATAGAAATCATATTTTAACCATCATACACTATGTCAACCCACTGTTTCATCTAATATCTTGAATACAATTATAATTTCAAATTATCTTCGCTAATTATAATCTTTGTTGCCATTTTGTGCTTTTGTTAACATAATGTAAGATGTATATGCAGGTGATTTCATTTTGAATGCTATTGATTTTTTTTGTGCGTTGCCTTTTCCTCATTACAATCTTATAATATGTCTTTTTAATTAGTTACTTTCTTCTTAATTGTTTACCTATTGATTTATTTAACTTATATATTTTACCAGTTGTAGATCTTCAGGTCCTCAGACTGCCCAAGTGACAATATGAGTGGAATAATTATTATCAAAACGGATTTTGGTGGAGTTAATTGATAGATTGAGTACATTAGGTTGTTAATACTTTATCAGGTTGCATGAAGAAGAGATTGTAAAGGTGGAAAAAAACAGGAAAGGTCTAAAAGGGTACAGTTACAGATAAAGAAGTGGTTTGAAAGGTGTACTAACAGAGGAAAGGACAAAAGGGGTACAAGTAAGGTAGAGATTTGAAAGGTGTATTGACAGAGGAAAGGACTTAGAGGGGTGCTAATGAAAATTGTGAGGGAGGGTTTAAAGGTTTTTTGTGTTCATGCTTCTTGTGTCTTGGAAGAACCGGGCAACCACCTTTTAATTGATTGAAAATACCTTAGTTTCATCTTAGTTTTCCAATAGCTACAGTTACAACGTTAATGAAAACCAGCCACTTGATTAACATTACTTAAATTTTGTTCTCATTGCAGGCCCTAAGAGAAGCCAAAAGAGTGTTGGTTCCTGGAGGCCGGTTTCTCTGCTTAGAGTTTAGTAAAGTAGACAACCCTGCTCTTGAATGGTATGTCACTAACCAGTCAGTGAATAAGACTTGAATTGTTTGAAGCTTGCTAAATTTCTAGTCCATAATAAACTTGAGAGTTGTGTAGCGTGCCAGTCCAAGAGTTAAACTAATGTGGTGTGTAGGCAGCTAGTCCAAGAATTAAACTTGATTGGTGTGTAGCCTTGGGTAAAACCTTAAAAAATAGGAGAAAGCTTGCCAACTCATGAAATAACTAGAAGGGCATGTAGCCTGCCACTCCATGAATAAAACAACAACATGAAATCGATTAAGGGATTTTAGTCCAAAATCAGCATTTTTTCTTTGTATGTTGTCCATGTAAAAGTGCTAGTTTTACAACTCTTTTAACTTTGGTAAAATCATTAGCTTTCATAATATTATTGTTACTCTTCAGCTGTCAATCTTTCTCACATTGGTGTAGTAAACTTTGTAGTTTTTGATTGACAACAGGCAAGGAAGTTATGTGACAGGAAATAACTCACACTTTGTCTTGTAGCTTTTTGAGTTTCTCAAGTTTATTTATGAAAAAGCATCCTAAACTGGTTCCCAAATACTTTTGGAAACCTTAAAATAATTTTTAAAAGCAATTTCTTTTCAGAGTTCTGAAGAGTATTCTGCGTAACTTACGTTCTTGGCCGTTAGCGCCATACATACATAAACTTTGTTTGAACTCGAATTTAACAGTAACTTTACAGAGCTAATGTCTTCGAGAAATAAAAAAAGTTGAGTATTTACGTATGTACACTATTTAAAAATTTAAAAAATTTTAAAATTTATCAATTCAAGATTATTCAAGCTCGTAGTTTAGTATCTCTCGCCGGAAGTCAACAAAATTAGCATTCCTTAATGTGTCCGGGAGAGAACTCCAAAAACTAGCAGCTAAGTAAGAAAAGGAGTGGAGGCCATAAGTCGTGGTTTTAGGTTTCGGGATAGAAAGAATGTAATTTCCTCGTAAGTTATAAGAAGAAAACCTAAACTTAAAAATGTTATTTAAATATCCATCAATCATCAAAGGCCATCAACCACTGAGCACCAACACACCCGACTTTGGAACTTCCTACTTTTCTTTGTCCATGTTATTTGCAATACAATCTCTGTGTCTCTGCTCCAATTGTCTTCTTGGTCACCCTCTTTTCCTTTCAATGTCTTGTGGGTTCCACGTTCAAACCTGCTTCATTATGCTGGTATTATCCTGTTATGTCCAAACCAACTTTATTTCCACTACTCAATTTGTTTTCCCAACGGTTCCTGATCCGGTCTCTGCCGCACTTTTTCGTTGGGGACCATATCTAACCAAAGTTCTGGTTCTGATCACTGTTTGTAGGTATCTGTGGGCAAAGATCTGGAACTTCTGCTGGTTTTTCTTTGTTGTTACAGGTGGTATTGGCTCTCAGCATTTCGGTCTTCTTCTTGCTAGCTTTAAGGCTAGTTTTGCGGAGTTTGTTGCTAGCTGTGTCGATTTATCTGTCTCTGGTTGTTACATAACAAAGCAAAGATCTTCAGCAGAGTTAAGGTCGTCTAGCTGTACCCAGGGACTCCATTGAGTACCATTCTTTCAACCTGTATCATTGCTGTTCCTAGCCTTGGTAGGGAGGCTTGCATAATTTAATGACCCTGGCCTTTGGTTCCTGGTTGGTTTAACCATGCTGGGCAGGTTCCTGGTGAAGGGGCAGACAAGCACCTGCCCCTCCATGATGGGGGTTTGGTGAGGGCTAGCACCCCCACCGTGTAAAAGAATATGTTGCAGAAACATCAAACACGGATACACTAACGCATTCCGTGCCAAAAGTTTTGTTAGACCTTCGTGAAAAACTATAGCAGGAACTCAAGTGTCTGGGAAATGATATGGCCTGCTTTATACTAAAACCGTGCTTGCAAAACAGAACCTCTACCCAGGGTCTTCTCGGTCCGAATACCCTCTTATAATTACGTAATTGAAAAATCAGAAACATTTAGGTCTGATTAGAAATTGGGCCATATACATCAAGTTTTTGTTTGCATTTTGTTTTCAAGGCTGTATAAGAAATATTCTTTCGAAGTTATTCCTGTGATGGGTGAGGTCATAGCACAGGACTGGAGATCTTACCAGTATTTGGTAGAGAGCATCAGACAGTTTCCATGTCAGGTTTGTCACTTAATGTTAAATTTTCTTACGTTTGAAGAGCTCTTACATTCTTAAGTTTTTGTATGAATGAATGCGTTTTCGATGAAGGTGATCATCTTAAGACAGGTCAAACTCTGACATGCTGTAGTAATCTGTGGTTCATCGTGGCCAAGTCATTTTGGTAATTTGAGACAGAATTAGAAAGCATAAAAACAGGGTTTTATTGTTTATTTTCTTTAGCAGCAAAAGAAATATAGATCTTTGCCAGTTTATTTTTTTCTGCACAATTAGTATAACACTAAAGAAATTTTTTGAAAGTGTTTGAAGGCAAATACATATACTCGCTAAGAAAAAGAAAAAGCTTTTCACTATTTTCTGTTTTCTTTATTTTGTTTTCTGTTTCCTTTCTTACGAGTAGAACTTATATATATGAACAAATCACAAATGAAGTGTCAAAAGGTCAAATACTTAGTTCAAACATTTGATTGCTACAACTGACTGAACGAAAAAGTTTTTATAAGAAATACTTCGTAAATGCATAGGCAGCTTTGTTTTTAATTGTTGAATAAAAAATGGTACAAGCTCATTTGCACGACGGCAGATTTAAATATTACATCAAAGTTTAAACTAGGAAACAAACTGACCTGCAACACTATTGACAAGTTTACAATCGACACATTGTTTGAATGCCGTGCAGATTGATAACTGCTGCAAAAAACATCGTATAAAATGTGGTCTCTTATGCGTTTCTCAAACAGCGATGAAACGTCGCACCACGCCTCGTGGTTGTGTAGTTGTGTTCGATCAAAGTACATGGTTTGAGTCGGAGTTTAAACGGTAAAATTTCCGTTCTCATCCATACTTAATTATGCATACCGTAATGGCCGCCAGCTTCACATTTTCATGCAGTTTGTGGTTGCCAAACTCAACATTTTCGTTTCGGGAATTAAAAGGTATAATCCTTACCCGAACCCTAACCATTATTCCTAACCCTAAAAATGATTTCGAGAATTTTTGGTTGCTTGTAAAACGAGGTTTACCTCCGATGTTTTGTTTTGAAGATCAGTAGCTTCCTATGCATGAAGTATGGATGAGTAAGGAAATTTAGCCCAGATTGATAAACGTCATAAAGAAATCGTACAAAATGTGATCTCGAATAGCGTCGAAACGTAGCTCCACGGCTCGTGTTTGTGTAGTTGTATTCGATATAAACTCGATTATTCCCGAGCATTTCTTCGTGACTAATTCGACAAAAAAAAGAAACTCTTTCGACTAATACCACGGCCGATTCACATCCGAAGATAAGAGTTACCTTACTTACTTACGCACTAACACAACGATGACAAAGAGTTTTACTGCCTGGTTACCAGGTACTACT
>JANVCF010188190.1:0-10131 GCA_025388745.1 Hydrozoanthus gracilis
CTAACATCACCAACAGTCCTTCTCAGGACTACACTAACACGTAAGATTGCGCCATACGATCGTTTGTCACTCCTGGGTTCAAACCATTTGCCGTTTTGAATACAAAATCTGAAATTCTGGCGCCTAAAACACAAGTCTTGCGCCTATAACGGACCAGTTTGGCTAACAAAGAAGACTTGTTATCGTTTAATATGAAAACTTGTTTTTTTTTCAGAATTAGTGAACGGTTAAATGGGGTTAGGTACTATACCAGTGGTTGTCCTCTCCACATAGGAGCACCAGGGTTGACATCGGGCTCTTCTGTGTCCCACCATTCCATTTCCTGTCTCCTGTACTGCTAAAAAAAAATAATTATGTAAGATAAAAAAAACGGCTGTAAAATGTTATCCTGGTAGGATGTATTTAAATAAGGCCTTGCATGCATTTTAAGTGTCTTTTTTCCACAGAGTACAATAAATACCTTATTCTCACTAAATTTCGATATCTAATACTAGTAGTTACCACAGGTAAACAGAATGCCGTCGAGCTGTAGATTCTTTATTAACGACGTTAAGTATTGGGGGAGGGGGAGGAGAAGGGAATCTAGCCAGAATAAATACAGGTACAGGCAAAGCGCAAAGCCAAAATCACTGCTAAATCAAACTATTGGATTGTAAGTAGAGAATTTTTTCGAGTTTATTTCTTAAAAAATAGCTTTTTTACAAAGAAAAAGCATACTTTGTTTAGTTATTGTTAGAGTGTGAAGTTTAAAATTCGCTAAAAGTGTTAAATTAGCTAAATCATAACAAATTCTTAATCAAAACCTCATTCTATAGTTTCAATATACGTTGTCATCCCCATACGTACTCTCTTGTTCTGTTACACGTTATGTTTTAAACTTTTTTTTTCAAATCTGATATACATAGTTCTTTTTTTGTAATAATGTTAGATAACAAAGTTTACTTCATTTGCCGTATAAGCAAGAGAAATGCAAACGTAGTTTTTTCCTTTCACTTTTGAAAAAATTGAATGGAACCTTTATTCTATACAACTAGACGCCGTAAAGGCGTTCATTGGGCTACCTGTTTGTCAAGTAGCTAGTTCGTTCTTCATTTTTGGAAACATCAATGTGATTATTACTCGTGAAAAAGTCTCGGCATTGTGTTTTTTATGTTTTCGTGTCGAGCTTGACGGTCGTGCCAGGCAGCAAGAGCCGTGTATAGTGGTTAATTCGTCTGCCTTACAATCAGAAGGTCCGCAGTGGACGCGTCTTAATTTATTTTTCGTTTTTCCTTGAAACAATCAAAATGTTTTTTCTATTTTCTTTTTTCAGTTCATGAAAAAATAACCTCATTTTAGCACAAACAAGAAATGTTACAGGCATATAAAGACGATAAGAATTTTCTTGCATGAGCGACGGCATCGCACTAAAAAAACATAAAATATGTAAGCTGGTTCACATTTTCGTCCTAAATGATGACAAATTGTAGTGGACAAGTGATATAGAAATATTCTTAAGACTTATCTTCAAATCTGTTTCCAAATCATTAAGTATACGGTAGTAATCGCCCGAGTCAGACTTGTCGCCTCTTGTTTACATAGTAATTCACAATTATAAACAATGATTCATCAGACACCTCTTTTAGCTAATGGAACACGCAAGGACTTTCTCAAAGCAAGCTTATTGCTCTCAAGTGTTCGATTTTTGATCGGGTATAGTGAATGTTTTTTCTGATGAATTCGATTTGCGTCACAAGAAGAGAAAAGCACGTGGCAGCAATAATCCGCCGGAAAACCACCTCAAAATCGAGTTGCTGTCCGATTAAATATTGCTCTCTCGCTTCGCTTGACATCTATCAGAACATACAGTATATAACGCTTTGTGAACCATGTTATTAGAGTTTTCTTGAGTCCAAAGTTATTTTCAAATTGAAGATTAGAAGCAAAATGATAGAAATTTGATACCCTACAATTTCATAAACTCGCAAGGCTTCGCGAACTTAAATACGCGCGAAACTAAGTGAGAAAAAGGTGTGCGAGTGTATAATGGATAATTTTTGAAGCAAGTCGAGTGTTATGTTGGTGTTTCACGAAACTGAAAGAATCATTAAATGCTTTAGGAAGACGGTTATTGTTATAATGGTGCATAAAAAATTGTGTGAAGTTTAATTATATCTGGTAGTTTTAGTAAGTTGAGTTTCTTAAAGATTGGAGACGTGTGAGATTGAAAATGAGAAAAAGTGATAATTCTAACTGCTTTTTTCTGTACAGCTATCAAAGGATTTAAGGTTGTTTTATAAGTATTGCCCCATATTATGATCCCATACGTAAAGAACGGAAAAATTAAGGTATAGTAAATTTGAATCAATACCTTAAGAGAAACAAAGTGATGTAGTTTCGAATACCAATGTTTCTTGAAATTTTCTTTGTTAGCTCGTGTACATGAAATTTCCACGTCAAATTGCAGTCAATAGTTACCCCTAAATATTTCAAGCACTCTTTTTCTTCAAAATACTTATTGCAAATTTTGAGGTTAACAGAATTTTTTTCTGATGTGGATGAAAGAACAAAATTAGATTTTTCAACATTCAGTGAAAGCTTGTTAGCACGGAGCCACTCATTTATGCTGTTTAGCTCGTGATTTAGCTTTTGTTCAAGACAGTGAAGATTTTAATGCGAGTAAAGCAGATTAGAATCATCTGCAAATAAATGGAATTCTATTCCCTCAGCAGATGAATTGAAGTCATTAATATATAAAAGGAATAACAAGGGTCCGAAAACAGAACCCTGTGGGACACCGCAAGTGATATTGCTCATTTGTAATTTGTAACTTCCGATAGACACAAATTGTTTTCTGTTTGAGAGATATGAGCAGAACCAGTCATTGGCAATGCCTCTTACTCCATAATTAATGTTCTAACTTTTTCAGTAGTATTTTATGATCTACCGTGTCAAACGCTTTACTGAGTTCAAGAAATATTCCACATGAAAATTCCATTCTTTCAATAGCTTTTTGGATCTTATCCACGATGAGAATAATAACGTGGGTAGTTGAACGACTTGATCTCAATCCGAATTGGTTTGAGAACAACAACTCATTTTTCTCAATAAATTCAACTAACCTATTTGTATTATCGTTTCTATTATTTTGTTAAAAACTGAGAGAAGGGAGATAGGGCGATAATTTGATAAATCACCTCTAGGACCCTTTTTATATATTGAAATTACTCTTGCAATTTTAAGTTTATCAGGCATAACGCCGGTAGAAAATGAGTAGTTTATTATATACGTAAGTGGAACTGATATTGTGGGTTTTAATACTTTAAACAATTTTGTGGGAATGCTGTAAGGTCCGCTTGATTTGGATGCATTTAGGTTTTCGATTATGTTTTCAATTTCGGTTTCGGTAGCTGGGAATAGAGCGAAGCTGTTCGCCGGAGATTTACGAAGATACGATTCAAATGATACTTTGGATTTTGGAATAGTACTAGCAAGAATATTGCCGATGTTAGCAAAATATTTATTAAATTCATCTGCTATTTTCTGGGTATCAGTAATTTTTTGACTAGCTAATTTTTTTGTGGTTGGAAAGGAACAGGCATTGTTTTTCTTCGTGGATATTAACTGTTTAACACCTTTCCATTTATCTTTAATATTGTTTATTTTAGAGATGAAGTAGTTGTGGTTATACGTTTTTTGCTAATCTGTATCAGATGCTTTAGTTTGTTTCTTTAAAATTTATACTTTGAAAGTAATAGTTATTTTTAGTCTTTAAATAATACTTAAAAAGACAATTTTTAGTCTTTATTGATTTTTTTATTCCTTTGGTTACCCAGGGTTTAGCAGTTAGCATTAGCTGTTGTTTTGAAACTTTCTTACGCGGTACATGTTTGTCGACTATTTCTGTTACTTTAGCATGAAAGGAGTCGAAAATGACTATTGTGTCGGCTAGGTATGGAAAAACTTCCTTCCAGTTTATCCACCTTACCTCGGTTAGAAATTCATCAGATTCGAAATGTGAATAGTCTCTACGATAAACAGCAGTCTTAGGGTTAGAGGGAGTATACGAGAACTTATTAATGATTAGAAAGTTAGGAAGATAATCAGTAATATCACACAAGATTTTACCACTAACCTTTCAATGTTCCGTTGAGTTAAAGTAGATATGGTCAATTAAAGTTGCACAGTGATCAGAATTGTTTTCTGTCAGTAGATATGGTTAATTAAAGTTGCAGATTTCAAGATTTTGTCGCCGGAAATATTCGTCCCGTCGGCTTTCTTGGCCGTGTACTCCAAACACAAAAACGTCCGGCTGAGATCCAAGAATTCGGTATTGGCAGGAACCGTGATTTCGACTGGTGTGATGGTCGTCTCGGACGTGGGAAAATACTCCACTTCTCGAGCCGCCAACACCGTGGAATCGGTGGCCGGCACCGTAAACAATTGAACCTGATCATTGAGAAGTCGAGCGCTCCGTCCGGTCGGTATCGTCTTAATGTGCCCCCAAACATGTCGCCTCTTAGGGGAATGAGACGACCTCCCGGGTCTCGGCTTTTTTTAGTCTCCCCGCCGCCGCCATGTTTTTGAAATGAAGGGTGATGAGGGTGGGGACTCGACTGGTCAACAGCGGTGCCAACGTTCCGCCGTTTCCGAGACTTGGACGTGAATCAGATCGATGGACGTGTTGCGAAGGCGAACGTAATGGACGTGTCGGGGTTCGTAGAAAGAGGTTCCTTTGCCTTCGTAGGAATAGGGAATCTCGCGGCGCAAGAGATCGGTCATCTGATTCCCCATCAAGGTGCTCTGGACCACATCGGAATAAATATGCATCGAACAATGGGGACGTCCTCTCAACCGGTTGAAACTGTCGTTCAAATTCTGAAACCGCCAATTCATGTCGGCCCCAAGACGAAATAGGCAGTTCCCTGATACTTCATTTTCTTGTAGTAAACAGGAGCTCCCCTAGACCGTCCCCGAAACCGAAAGACTAAATTCCCCTGCTTGGACAAATCGGCTCGGTCGCCAGGGGTGTGGTATTCGGCGATCACGTTATCGGTCAGCACGAATTCGCCGTTTTGATCTTCTTTCACGAAATTCATGGTCTTGGCCAAGTCGGCATGGATCCATAATCGAGGGGAATCTCGACCTTATAGCGCCGTGGTCGAATGATCCACGAGAACCCACCTAAAGGCCATATAGCGTTTCTGGCCTTGGGGTTCACCATTTTTGGGTAGTAAGCGGTAGGTAGGACTTGGAAGCGACGGGCCATGTCTCGTTCCAGCGCTTGAACGAAAGCGGAGAACAAAGAGACTCGGTTGTCCACATGGGATAAGTTGTTGTCTTTCATGTAGGCTTTGGCCAGAGGCAGGGTGGGATGACTCTTCATCATGAGGATCGGGGCCCCCTTGGGAAGGAGAGGGCTGAAATCCAAGCCGGAATCGGGAATGGAGATACTCGTGCCCGAATGGGCGGCCGAGATCACAAACACTTCTTCAGTCCATTGCGGCAAACACCCTTTCTTGAACGGTCTCATTCTCTCGGTCAGACGAACGTAATCCCCGACGCGATATCTCGCCTTCTTTTTTGTTTGTTTCAGGGAACCGTACAACGTGTGCCACACTTCATTTTCGTTGGCCGAGGTGACTTCTCCATGCCGATCGAACGATGATGCGTGGCATTGTAGCCGCGGACCAAATCTTGGAGGACGTCCAGGTACTTCAACGTTTTGTGGGCCGTGAAATAACGATACATGCGTCCTTTCAAGGTGCGATTCAAACGTTCGACGATCGGAGTTTCGGCATCATCCTCGGTCGAAAAACGGCAAATGTTCTTTTGGCGCATCCCACCTATTAACGTCTTGTTGTAAAACTCTTTGCCTTTGTCGGTTTGGAATTGGCGAGGAATCCGTTCCTTGGCTCTTTTCACAATCCGGACAAACGCGTCGGTGACCGCTTGGCCAGTCTTGTTCTTGATCGGTTCGACCCAGGCGTACTTGGAAAAGGCATCCATCACCACCAGCAAAAACTTGTAACCTAGATTGTACTGATCCAAAGGTTGCACTTCGACCAAATCCCCCACCCATTGGTGATCGATCCCAAACAGGAGGACGCGCGAAGTGGGGAAACGACGACGCACCGGTTTGTGCAGCGTGTAGGACAAGTCGCCTTGGAGAGCGTCAAGGGCTCGTTTTAAGGACACTTTTTGGGCTCGGGCAAACCGGCACAAGCCTTGGATTTGCCTCGCCAAGCGGGGGTGGATATCACTCGAGGTTGTGGTCCTGACGAATTGCTTAGGTTTGCTAGGACGGATATGTTGCGAGGGTATCGCCTCCTTGTGGTGGATGCGGCTCGGGGTTACTACGCTTACAGAGAAGGGCCTCGCCACCTTTCCCTCTATTTAAGCGAGGGGCACTACCACGTCATCACCAACCTCCCTGGCTTCTTCAACAAGAGCTACTTCTGCTCCTTCTGCTTCAAGGGGTACAACAAGGAGGGACGACCCGCTTGTACGGTCAACAAAGACTATTGCACCTCGTGTTGCCAGCAGGGGTGTCCCGACTTCCTCCTAGCCTGCCAACAACACACCGACCGGTGTCCTCCCGTGTACTGTCCCGACTGTCACCGCCAATTTTGTTACATACACTGAGATGCAAACACAGGGTCAAAAAAGGTTTTTGAAACCAGTAGGAAGAATTAATAAACAATGATACAGAAGGAGACGAAGTTCTTCGCGAAGTGACACAACAAGGTGGAGCCATTTCTGCTGAAAGAGGAAGATTTAATTTTCAACTTAACCCTTTCGATAGACAAAGCGTGAGAATGGGAGTTCGAGAACGTCTTTACCAAGCTCAAGTAGAGCAAATGGGTCAATTTGATACTTTTCAAAACTTGCAGGCAGCTCTTACCGAAGGATTTAAGAGAACTTATTAGGCTTGCTAAACACTAACGGCATTCCTGATAGAGATCATATTTATTTCATTTATCTTCATCCCGTTTAAGTCATGCCTATCAAGGATGGGGATTAAAAGCCGGCGAATGGCGACAGGATGGTGAGAGAGCTTCCGTGTTGTTAGACAATTTGAGTAAAATGTTAAACTCTAACGAAAATTTTGAAGTGGATGATTCCTTTCAGCTATCGTTCGTCCACGTCAGAGACACGCATCGCGGAGGAGGTAAAAAGAGGTATGTGCCAGGGCATCAATCCAATCCTACAAAAAGTTGAAGGACTTAAAAAAAACGTAACAACCATTACACCGGGGGAAGACAAACTTTGCTGCGCCCAAGAAAGCGTGACCCGTAAAGCCATAGCTGACGATGCTCCTTTTTTAATGAGGTATAAGAAGAACAAAGCTCGACAGTTTCAAGCTGCTGGTAGATTGCATGGTGAAGCGAACGTACCTTTAGGGCTGTGTGGACATGACGAAATCGAACAATTCGCAAATGCTCCTCCTCTTAAAGATAAGTACACTATTATCGTAGTCGATGCGGATAGGCGTTATGAATGTTACGCTGATGGTACTGGCGAAACTTATCTTTATTTATTACATTCTGAACACCATTACGACGTCTTTTAAGACGTCTTTTAAAACTTCTTTACCGGGGTTTTTTGGAAAACGTTATTTTTCTTTAAGTGCCTTAATCCGTACAAAGACGAAGGTCACCATGCTTGTTCTAAAAACGAAGATCATTGTGATAAGTGTATGCAAAACGGTTGTGATGATTTCTTAAGAGCTATAGGTCTGAACCATTCTGCTAGTACGTAATGTAATGATTGTCTACTCTTTTTACGGTCAAGCATGTTACGATAATCACAAAACGAAATCGCACGCTAACCAAAATGCCATTCGTAATTCTGTTTGCACTAATCGGTTATGAAAACAATGTCGCGCAGTCATTACCACTTATCGCCAACATAACAAACAACCTCATCGTTGTGGGAACAGTGTGTGTTCTTCTTGTAAACAGTAGGTTTCAATCGCAACCCACCAGTGCTTTATTCAAACGGGTCAACAAATACTCGACAGAGCTGGAAAACGAAAAAAAAACAACAACGATATCGAACAAAAACACGAAAACAACGACGATGACGACAACTACGACCTAGGGGCACAGGACGCAAAAAAATCCTCAAACAACCCTAGGTTGGACTTGAACCAACGACAGTTCACCGCATTCCCAGAGGCGCAAACGCTCTACCGACTGAGCTACTAGGGATTCGATGACTGTTTACACAAAAACAAACCGTTCATATTACTACATCCTTCTTTCATTACTACCCAAATCACCATTACTGCCCAATCCTCTTCTTCTCTTCTTATGGTTCTGAAATTCTTTTAATTTTTCAGTCAATCTTAACAAATCCAACGACGCTTCGTGCCATAACAACTTGGTCCTCATTTTTGTCTTTCCTTACCACATAACTCGTCACTCATCAAATCTTGGAAACACAATTTCACTCTTCTTAACTTTATACGTTTGCGAAACCCCTCGACGTTTTGTCTCAACATATCTACATCCTCTTTGGTGCTTACCAACACATCACACACCTCATCACAATACCATTCGTAATCTTTATTGCTCACTTCTTCTTTTTCCTTTAATTTCCACGTTATTTCTTCCTTTCGCATAGCCATTTTCACTCTTTTTCTTCTACTTTCTTCTTCTAATGTTCGAGGCATTCTTTTTGCTGCCTCTTCTTCCTAATTTTACGCCTCAATACAAACAAGGCTGCGACACTGGCAATCTTCTTCTGTGCTTCGGGTTTAAGATAACCGTTTGATCCTTCAAATACTTCTTTAAAACCATCTAAAGACGTTCCTTCACATTTCTGCCATAGCAACCAGTCACAAAATTCAGGGTGGTCATCCAAAAACTTGTCCACCATACTTGACTTCTCTTCTTCAAAAATCACATATTCAACCAGTTTGATCCCTTAACTAGCCCAAAACCGGCCGATGGGCCTTATTTTATCCTCTTTTAGCCCGAAAAGCAGCTTCGGATGACGTCATTTCTTCTTTCGTCTTTTCTTTACCTTATTTGGACTCTTTTGGCCTTATTTGGACCTTTTTTGCCTCTTTTTCCCTTATTTGGACCATTTTTGTTCTCCTTTTGAGGGGATTTATAGGTCTATTTTAATGTATTAATTTATGTGCATAATTACTTTTTATTCAGATCTATCCGATATAACTACTTTCATATCTGTTTGTAGACCCTTTTACAGAGCAGCACAAAACTTCCCTAGTTGTTCTAACTAATGCTTGCTAATTAACAGAAAACTGCGGAGGTTTGTAATAGTACCATCAGCAGTGTTTAATAGTACCAGCTGACAATTTAGTTTGAAGAAAGGCAATCTGCTTACAAGTTTACGAGTTGTCCCTGAAAAAGATTCTTTCAGTATGTGGTTAAAATACTGAATTATGCAATAACCAATACAAACCCATCTTAACCAAGATGGTAGCGCTTTTCTGCATGTCGCTTCTCTACGATTAATCATCTGGTAAAACTAGTGTAAAAAGGTTAAGTGGTACTGTTACTCGCAAGGTAGAGGTCCCAGGAACGTATCTTATTTTAATGGAGGAATTTTCTCCAAGCAAAGCTAGCGACAACTCCTTTTTTCCAATCTATTACAAAAATGCTATTTGAATGTCTCGCTGGAACATTCAGTCAAAATTCAACTCTTAAAGATCTTTTCACGTCTGAGCTATTCCGTGATTTTCTCTTACCGAGATAGCTTAACGTAGTTAGCGGCGCACATTAAATGATATTTCTGACATTTGAGTTTTGTGAAACTCGGTAGAATTAGGTATTTTGCCGGCATGGACCAGAGGACTGGGTCCAGTTGTCAGATGGGAAATGTGAGTAATTCATTGTATAAGTATATTAAACCGTTAGAGATTTGAATCAGTCCTGGTTCAGTTTTCTTAGCCAACTATTTGTTCCATAATTCCCCTTAACCTCCATGGGGAAATGGCACTTGTATTGGGTTGGGAGAAATCAAAACGTTCCCTTTTTTCCCAAAGGGTTTTGAGTTTTTGTATCTGGCAGATGTCTATAGCTAAAATCTCTATCAAGTGAAAAACTTTACAAGTCTGTATTGTCAAGTATGCAAACGTATTGTTTTGTGGTAGCGGAGATATTGCAAAATCAGTGGAGT
>JANVCF010188201.1:0-10130 GCA_025388745.1 Hydrozoanthus gracilis
ATTTAAATTTTGTGAGTGAGGTCCCCGGGGAAAAAAATTGCTCAATTATGGTTTTCATTAACTCACATTGTTTTTTGCAATCCATGTCAGTTCTTGAACTCATGATGGACAAAACTTGAACAAATGACTTCAACGGTAGCCTCCCAGTCTCTTTGTTAACAAACAACCTCACAGCTTTGGGCATGATTGAACATGTTGAGACTTCTGGAATGCGAAGGAACTGTCCAACTGTAAGGCCTTGTTTGTCACCTGCTTCATCATACTGCGAATATCTCTTAACCAGTTTGGAAAGCTCTTTAGTTGTAACTGCACAAACCAGGAAGAATCTTACATAACACAGAGGTCAAAGCCAATGGAATGGTTTTCAATGAAAGACAAGAACTCTGGCAACGATTATATTAAGATTCCGGACACTTACAAACTCCTTATAGAACAATAGACTTTGTCTTTATTTGTCCATATTTTGAGCGAGTTTCTGCATTTTAAACATACTGTATCTTATATAAACTGGGGAAGAGTGAAGCTTTTACGCTCGAAACGCCCTGTTGTATTTCATATTTTAAACCAGTGTCAAACAATATAATTTTAGCCTATTTTGCAATCATGTCTGATTCCAATATTTGCAAAGCCAATGCACTTAATCTACTAAATCTTTTATTGAGCATATATGGCTCAGCCAGCTGCCATCAGGCTGGTGCTTATAATTATCCCCAGTTCCCAATTAGTGCTAATAATGTAGATGAAAGTCTTTGACTCCCCCTGGATGGGAAACTTAGTTTCCCATCCAGGGGGAGTCAAAATCATGAGTCAACTGGAAAAAGTCACAGGCTGTAATTTATAGTGTCTTACTAAATTGCAACAACACAACACGTGTATGGGTCTGACCATGCCGCTGGCTCGAAATTGGAACTTGGCTAGTGTTATGAGAAAATTAAACAGCCACTGCACAACTGATGTAGATGCTCGTATTCATAGCCCTTTGTTAGCTTAGTTGGTAGAGCAGAGGACTGTAAAACTAACATTTGTCTTGCTGATTCAAGCCGGCTCAAAGGACTATTTTTTCTTACTATATGAACTTGGTGTTGGTATTGAAACCAAAACATTTGAAAAGCTC
Source organism: Hydrozoanthus gracilis (assembly GCA_025388745.1). Classification (NCBI taxonomy): domain Eukaryota; kingdom Metazoa; phylum Cnidaria; class Anthozoa; order Zoantharia; family Hydrozoanthidae; genus Hydrozoanthus; species Hydrozoanthus gracilis. Next base: position 1,115 of record JANVCF010188201.1, read on the forward strand.
AAGTACAAATCAACTTAATATTTGTGCCATGATAATTAAAACTGGTTGGGATGTTTATGATAAACTATCAAACATGGTTTTTTTTTGTCCAAGAGAGAGGGCATTGGGCTGGAGATTAAATATCTGGTCCTAAATATTTGAAATTTTTTTACTTCAGTTTGTGTCAATTAATTTGCAAGACAATCTTAATTTTTTTTCAGTAAGAGTGATTATTTTTGCTTAGAATTTATAGTAAAAATTAAATTGTGTTAGAAAAGTTGAAATATTTTTTAATCATTATTCTAGGTGGTAGAAGTATTTTAATTCATATATAACTAAAACATGAAATCAAATACATCAAACACAAATAACTGTAAATGTGTGTACACCACTTACAATTTGTATTTTCTTCCAAACTTCTGATTTCATCTTCGCTTACAAGAGAAGCTCCTGTACCCTGATGGAACGAAATTTAACAACAAAACAAATTGTTTTAACATTAATTTTTAGTTTCCAGTTAGTTTCAACATCTAACTTTTTCTCATACCACGTACAAAATAAGGCATTCTATTGGTATTGACAAAATGACAGTTCAGTGATCAAACAATAGACTGACAGGTCAACTCCAAGGTAGACAAATCCTGTTGAGATATATCAGCAGCCAAACTTTGACTTAAATACGTCAAAAGGTTACAGACTGGAAGCAGCTTTCAAAAATATGCTAATTTGTCAAACTACTTGTGACATCACCAGTTTTGAACTTCAAAATATCAATGTCTCAAGAACTATAAAAGATTTTGACAATTTTTCACTGCTATTTCTCTTTTAGAAAGGTCTATCCACTGAAGTAGGCATTCTAATATCTTTTTCTTCTTTTTTGGAAAGAAGAAAAAAGACATGAATGAACCTTGACTTTACTGATGAGTTCTTCAAGTTCTTTCAGTCCCAGTTAGTTACAGACATGCAACTTTTCCTTGTGCAATACATACAATATAAGACGTTTTATAGAATCAAACAATTATATGAACTTCGAAGCTGAAACTTTAACAAAGTACTCCAAACTTTTTTCATTAAAAGTATGGGCTTAACTAATCAACAAATTTAACAGGTTGCCAGCTACCTGTTCAAGACTGTGAGACACAGCTAAAACTTTGTAAAATTCCAGTAAGCGATTTAAATTTGTTGATTAATCTTAATTTGCACTTGATGACTCAAAACATTCATTTGTATAATAATTATAATTATTATGGGCTTAGCTCATAATAAATATTATGTAAACATTATGAATAAGAATAAGAAAAGTTTAAATCCTTTTAAAAAAATCAGCAAGGTCTCACTGTCAAAAATGTTGAAGCAAAGATGGCATGTTCTTCCAAATCTACTTTATGGTTGCAAAGGAAGGAGAGGACTTGGAAACAAAGGTTTACATTTTTTGTCCAACAAACATGCCCTAAAATGTAAGAAAATTAATACAATATCCTACATTATTCATGTTACTTTTGTCTTTAAGGGATAATAGTTCATTTATCAATCATTGATCCTAACAATAGAAAAGCTACTTCTCTGAAAAGGTACATCTAGGAATTCTCCACAAGAAAACAAAGCATTTTTATTGTTAAAGTCTGTTACTATGTACAAAGCAAATTATAAGAAAACAAACTATTTTTATCGAAAGCATGTATGATTTAATGAAGCAACCTATGGCCTATGTTTTTCAATAGAAAAAAATGTTTAAAACATAGTATAAAAACCTTTCAGTCTCAGTCAACTATCAACATCCAATTTCTCCTTACATAATAAATACAAAATAAGACATTTGGTAATGAGAATTAAACGAGAATAATTGATCATTTGCAGGAATTTACTGAAGATGAAAAGTATAAAACTCTACCAAACTCAATTTTGAGATAAAAAGTAGCATTAGTTTTTCTATTTTACAAATACATCTATATATATACTGGGCTCTAAGGTTTGATAAGCAGTAACAAGTAATCTCACTGAACTCAACTTAATTCTAAACTCGGGAAAAGTATAATTCGTCTTTTAGCTGTAAGTTTTGCTGTACAGTAAGCTCGAGGTTGAATAGGAGTTATGTTTTATATAGATACAGTACGATCTCCTCTGGTAGCTAACCTTTTCAACACTTAGTAGTTTCTATATAACATGGTAAAAACTAGTTAATTATACAAGTAGGCAGCCCAGTTTAGGAGTGTTACAAAAACTGCACTAGCAAAAGGATGCACAAAAAAAGCCAAATAAGTTAAAACATCAAAAAGGTACTTTAAAGTTGAAAGGTAATTTAAAAAAAAAACGTTTTCGACTTATAAAGTCATCTTCAGGTAAATGAACTGCGGTGAGGAGAGCACGTAGTTTAAATGCAATTTGCAGCATAAATTATTTAGAACTAACAGCACTATATCAGTTCTTTTTAACAGATGAAAGCAGCTTACCATGCATTCATCAAACTATATATTAGCTGCTTTGCTAGCACTGTGCAGACCTTTTATTCTCAATCGTTGCCACGATAGATGTATTTTGGTATATTCTTGTCTTGGGGCATGGAGATGAGGCTAGCTATTTCCATGGGAACTGGATCGAGCGCGTCGGTATTGGTGGAGAATTTATTTTGGGTCCGTGAATTTGTCGTTTGTTTTTACATACAAGTCAAGAGGTTGATTATTTATCGCCTTTAACATATGTCGAATTGCCTATTCTCAGAATATTATATTTTATACCGTCCGGTCAGTGATCGAGCAATACTAGAAACAGTAAAAGCACGTGCCTAAACCGGTGCGGCATGCCAAAATGATGTATAATGGCTTCCGAATAGCTTGTTTTGACATACTAAAAATCCAGTGCAAACGGTGAATGCGCTTGATCGAGCCAAAAGTAGCACCTGACACCCATTGTGCTTTGCTCCAATGAAAAAACTTGAAAGAAAAACAGAGCGAACAGTGGTACAATAGCTTACCGGCAGGAAAACCGAGCCAAAAAAATGACCCAGAACGCCGGTGAATATAATATAATTGAACGACAAAGGCTATGAAGTCGCAGATATTTTTATGTTATGGGTCGCTGCGCTGTTTGGTGGCGTTGCAAGGAATTTTGAGCAAAGAATTTATGTGCGTGACTCAAAACATTACAACTCGGTGAGTCACAAAGCGGATGTCATGTGTTTTCTTTTGTTCAAATTTGATTTGCGTTTTCTTTCTGAATGCAGCACAAGAATAAAAGAAATGAAGGACAGCCTGCCCAGAGTTTGCTCTATTAAGTTCAGAACCATTAGTAAACGCAAGCCATTTTTCAATTTTAACTGATATTTGCACGTGGTGTTCAAATAGCTTTAGCCGTCGAATTTGAACACCCTTTGACATCAAACAATAAGAGACCGAACAGAGTGATTGGTTTAGATTTTTATAAAGGTGTGAATTCGTTCACCCCTCTGACAAAACATCAGTTGGTCTAGACTATGTAAGACATTGCAGAGTGATTGGTTTAGATTTTTATAAAGGTGTGAATTCGTTCACCCCTCTGACAAAACATCAGTTGGTCTAGACTATGTAAGACATTGCTGAGTATTTATCAAAGGTTGACACAGATCGTTCGTGCCACAGCATAACTGAAGGCAGAATCAACCGGCAGAAGGCGCTGCAGACTCTTCGCATGTCAACTAAACGTTGTGGGTATTAGCATTAATAACCGAGCGCTTCAAAAACTAACATTTCAAATGGAATGAAAGAAAGCGAAGCTGTTGCTCTCTTGTTATCGAACAGACATTTGCCAGCTGTAAGTGAGTCGGGAAAGAGTATTTATCCCCAAATCGTCCTGCCAAAGGCAATGCTTGCCAACTCAAGCCCTAGTGAGGTAAATGGGAGGATTTTGAACGTTGTACGACACGTTAAATGTTTTCGTGACTGACTGTTGTTCTTGTTTTGTTAATTCGTTAATGTAAACGATAAGGTGTTTCTTGTTCACAGAAAGAGCAGAGAAAAGTACGACCAACGCAAAGCCGAGAAAACCAATTCGGTGGAGTAGAGCACAGCGGCGAGAGCCAACCAACAAGGTAATGGCTACAGATACAGCGTTGAGTTTCATTTTGCCTGTACGAGTGGGTTTCGTGAACAAATATCCGAAGTAAGACGCTCCTTTAGTTGCAGTGTAAACAAAGGAAAGGACACGAATTTTATGACAATTTTACTGGGGGTCTTTCGGTTTGAGTTGTGTCTAGGACAATAAAACAATACTAACTCGCCAATATCGTGCACGATTTTTGAAAACAACGTCAATTAGTTCAAATCGAAGTACCGTTGTACATTTCAGGATAGCTGTTACTTATTGATATTATCATACCAAATATAATCCCCGTCAGCTTTGACACTCGCTTGATTTTCATTTTATCGAACTTTTGATTTTTTAATATTTACCACAGACGTAATATTTTTCCGCCCTTTTCAGAGCCAGCATATGGCGGCCATGGACTGAAGCTTCGGAAAACAAACACAAATATTCACGTTTTCAGGTTGGTGGGCTAATCCCTTCTCCGTTTATTTGCTCAAAAAAAAATAAAAAACCTGTGGTCTCAGTTGAAACAAACAGGTTGTTTTCAGGGGAAATGAAAGAATTACATGTTCCAAGACAACACCGAATATATATTTTTACACCTTTAATCGAACGATGTTCCACGGAAGGTAATTACTTTCATGGGGGTAATTCAATTTGAGAACAGAACTGTATAGGGGGTGAAATATATGAAGTTTGTTCGATATATTCAAGAAAAATAAAATTTTTGGATTCAAAACTATTCTCATGAACCGGTGTAGCGTTTTCATTCCAAATTAGACTCAAATAATTGTTGTTTTACCAATCGTTTCGCTTTGTTTTTTGTCAATCTTTCAAGTTTCGATATTGTTCATTGTTCAAGACCTGTTACTGGTAACAATTTGTAGCCCTAGGGCGTTTTTAGAAATAGTTCTTTCTTGAACAAAATTAATGTTTTTCGAGTCATGCTGTAAAACCTTTAATGTTGGACCTTAAATTGATCTTATTCGACCAATACAGTCTTCATACACGCATGAAGAAAACCTCGGCTTCGGGCCCATAGTACAAGCCCTCAAAAAGACTCCTTGTTGAACTGGTTTCGTTCGGCTTAAAAGAAAGATTAAGTAAACCACAAAACCTCCGCAAATTCGTTTAAGTAGTCCATAATTCGGACGGTTTTTTCTTTTAAAAACTCAGCAAGAAAAAGATATACACTCCATGTTCTTCGCTTGTTTCCATGTTCTAGCTTTGTGCTATTTGTGGGCCAAACAACACACGAAGAAACAATAGAATTGTTATCGAATTATGAAAGAAATTTTTCCAGTTCCCCGCTGCTATTTGCTTTTCTTCAAAACTAAAAAATTGATATTCAAACTTCGCTTTTTTACTTACTCATAAGTCGTGCTGAGTAGCTAACAGATACGAACTCAAAAACTAAGCAAAGAAACGGGACGAAAAGCCTTAATTAGTAAAGTCACCATGTTGAAAAGCATTTCGCGCCTTGTTGATTATTAAAGGTACATTATAGAGTTCAAAAAGCGAAGATCTTAGAATGAGCTTTAGGAATCGTTGTGTTTATCAACCTGTTCGACGAACTCTAGACTTGATAAAAAAAAGCCCGGTCTTCAAAATCGAAAAAAAAAATAGACACTTTAATTTCTTTTCAGGCAGAAATGCCAGATGCGAATAGAGGTTTTGTGCGCGGCTTTGTGTTAAATTGTATAACTTAGCAAAATTTTTTCTTAATACTTGTAATACGTTACTATGGGCGATGATTTTTAGTTTAAAGCACTGAAACACACTTCAACGTTTGCTTAAGTTGTCCTTTTGCATTTCGTAAAATAAAAAGAAGCTAAATACTGCTTGGTTGATAAAGTAAGGCCTCCGATCCTTAATTATAAAATGATTAAAACGAGGCAGTGTCCCCTCACTTAGATAAATGCGAAGAAGCAATTTTTTTCTTGCCGCTACTCACGTTAACGGGTTGTTGTCCGTCACATGGATGAATTCTGTTAACTGCAGTAGCTCATGATGATGTCGAATATGTTGAATTTGAAAACACTTGTGTAGTGTTTTAGTTGATTAAAGGAACAAAAAAAAAACAGAGCTTTTCGTATAAAGCACCGCTGTCTCAACCAGTAAAACTTATCATCTCTTTTGTTTATTTCAATTTTTCTTCTTTTGGCTCGTTTCACAATTTAGGAGAGCTGTGGGTGATTGAATCAGTTTTTTTACTTTTCCTGCTGGACAAAAGGCATTTAATTTTGTTTTTGAAACGAAAAACGTTGATTTCGAACTTATCTGGCGTTAATTATTAACTCTATGGTAAGCTAAAACTATCGTAAAAGTAAACGAGAAAATATTGTTTTTCGTATGTGTTTTATGACCATTAGACGTATAGCAACAGTCAGTGTTCATTTTCACTCAAGCGCTTCTTCAAAGTTGAATTTCTTTTGTGGCGTAGAAGCCTTTATGGTTCGCAACAAAGGTTAAGTTACGTATACTTTCGGAGTTCCGAAATAAAGCCATTTCTGTCGGTTCTTTCAAAAGGGGTATTTGAATTCAATATTCCCATTATTAGCGGGAAACGAACAAAATTGCGTTGTCATATTTACTGTCGGTCTAAGAAAATATTTAGAACCAGTATTGGTAAAACAGTTTTTAACGACGCCAATATATTAGAATACTTGTAGTAAACGGTTCGATCTCCGTATAAGTTTTGCAAAGAAAACAAACAGAGGACCCAGTATGTGAAGAAGATTTGTGAATGATAAGCAAAGCCATCTCTTTAGAACCGCTGTCAATTAAAAAAAAAAGATTCAAAATTTCCAAAGCCATTTTCAGAGGAAAATTTTGACTTTCATTTAAGTTAACGATGCCATTTAAAAGACACAAAAGAAACCTTCGGTTCCGCGATGGTAAAGAGTGATTCAGTTGATAAGGCAATTTAATTATGTTGCATTTAAGTACTAGGTCATTCTGGTCAGAAAAGTACAAGCTGTTTCACATTTGACAAAACAATCTTTTAATAATCCATTTTGAGCACCATCAATCACTACCACTGGAAATATATTATGTCCGTGTTTCTAACAACCTTTTAAACTTCAGCATTTTTCAATTATGACACGTGCTTGAGCTTTTTGGTCATAGGAGGTGCGGACGATTCTTTTTTTAAACCGTGGCACACCTTTCTACAAATTGTCTTGATCACGTCGCCCGATAAATTCGCACTCATTTTGCTTTCAAATTCAATACTGTTATCAGTTATTTGAAAAAAATAAAAATTTTCCATAATATTCTAATTTCTATGTTTTAGCGAATATCAAAGATTGGAGTTTCATTCTTTGTAAAACCTAGTAATTTTATTCAATTCATTTTATGGGTTTATCGCCGATCAACAAAAAATTGAGGCAGGTGGCTATATGGAAATTAAAACTGTGCAGTTTTATTGTCACTGGACAAAAGGGGTATTACCGACAGTTTTAAATATTTCACTGGCAAAATTTTAAAGTCGTTTTGATATAAACAAAACTTTGTCACTCTCCACGAGGCTCCTTTCAAACGCCAGTCCCCTTTCAAACGCCGTGCGCATGCTACAGTCGTGGCTGTTGCTTAGAGCCGCAACTTTATTACTTAGAAAACCCGAATCCAGCACGCCTTTAGCACGGCGTTTGAAAGCAACCCGCGCCTTAGCTTATTCGGGTAAGAGCACGACTAGCTGACCCGCGCTACACGACTTTAGCTCGAGCAAATTGAGCCGTGCTTAACTCGCACCAGAGTCGAACTGAGCACGTTTGATGCCGGCCTAAGTTTCCCGCTTTGATAATCCTTCCTTTAAAGTGTTTGACCATGACAACTGAATCAGCTACGAAAAGAATTGGTAGAATATTATCAAAACTACAGCATGACTACTTCATCATACTAGCTAGATCGGCATTCTGCCAGCCAATGCCAATCAGTGTATAGTCAGTAAGCAAAAGAATCGTTCAGTCTTGCTCCAAAATACAAACCAAGGTGTGATTTAGGACCCATCAAACGCGAGGCCTGTTATTTCAACCCTTTCCTGTCCCAAACTCAAACTCACATTTAAACAATGGTGAAACCCTACGAACTGACCATTCTTTTTGTCTATCTTGAAGACTAGAAATGATTGGTGTTGTCGATTCTAACTTTTCAACCAGTTGATGAAACCCTATAAAGGGACCCTTCATTTTGCTTGTCTTGAAGGAAGAGTAGACATGATTGGTGCCATGAATTATAACTTTTAAACCAATTGATGAAACGCTATAAAGTGACCGTTCGTTTTGCCTTTCTTGAATCTGTATAGTATAGAAGATGATTTTGGGTATTTTTTCGATATAATTAACCTCGATTATGAACTAGCAAGATATTGAATGGAATAGAAAGCAGATTCAGAAATGGGTTGAACAAACTCAGAACTTGACAGTTCAGCTTTCATAAAATCCTTTTTTTAAAAGAACACTTAGGAACAGCGTTTGGACAAATCAGCCATCAATACCCAACAACATCCTGGGCAGTTAAAATTGAACAGGATGAAACCTTACTGTTGATCGTATAGTTATAACTGTCGGTTTGCAGACCTTTGCAGACTCAAATCTGAGTTCAGTTTAAAGGCGATATTGTCAGTCAGTTTGGCACGAAATGCCGACGTGAACACCAGCATACACGCTCAGACTAACTAATTTTTTTAACTCTACTCAGTTTCGATCCTTAACTTGATTGAATAGAGAATGACAAAAAAAATGGTTCCCAATTTTTTTCTCTCTTGATCAATGTCATTGCGGCCTCAAATTATGTGCTGTACACGTGTGGCCTAATCCTGAATGATTGTGTTCCTTTCAAAGTACGTGTATTGCAATACCTTGGCTTAGTTTTTATTCGATAGAATTATAAACAATTTTACGCTCAAAGCTCAGAAAAATCAAGAGTGACGAATGAGCCTCGGTCAAGTTTACTAGTTCTTATAACTGAAAGAAGC
>JANVCF010188212.1:0-10129 GCA_025388745.1 Hydrozoanthus gracilis
ATACCTGTTGCTGATGCGGAAGCTTCAATGCATGCTTTTACTTTTGCATTTAAAACCTTCAGCTCACTTTGAGTAGGAGCAGCCATCAAAAGCCTCATCTCAGATGCTTGTGGGATGACTGTTGGGCGTTCGCCTCCGTTACTGATGATGACATTTATCCTCCACATCGGCTTGATTTGCTGCCGCATCATACTAAGACTTTGATAGGCTGAAACTGCGGCATCTAATGCATTCACTCCTTTCCAGGGGTAGCAGGTAGCATGACTGGCAAGGCCTTTGAATGTTGCGGTTAGCAGTGTCCGTGCTACAACTATCTTCCCAGCATCAACAGTGTCCATACCAGTTGTCCATGGGTGTAGCATCATGCAAAAGTCAGTATCTTTGAAACACTCGTTGTTAATCATTTTTATTTTCCCTCCACCCAATTCCTCTGCTGGAGTACCAAAAACAATCACCTTTCCGAGCCTCTCATCCACGCTGTTCAGTGCAGCTTTAATACCTAACAATCATATTGAAGCCAAAAGAAACATTTTTATATAGACGCTGTGTGTAAGTGGCGGCTATTTCAATATTTTTCTTTTGTCTAAATAATTCAAAATTTATCCCTGTTATAGCCTTAGCTTGAAGTGTTCTTGAGTTGAACTTTCTACAATTATACATATATGTATGTTACCCAAAATTAAACAAGGGGAGTAGGGCTAATTTGATGAATTGTGACAAAATAATCTCAAAATAGTTAGCTGCAGGCCTGAATATTTCACGGAAACGATCGTTTCAGGTTACATGTCGGTTCATGCTGACGGAACCGAAAAATAGTTTCCAACGGCGATATAAACAGAATCAGTTAAAAATGACTATAAACTGTTGTTTCGCGTCATTGTTGTTTAAACTCCTATAAATAATGGTTATTTAGAACCCTCAAAGATTCAAAGAACTGCAATCTGCGGGAGCAAAATATATTTTACATTTTGTCATAGATGCACGCATAATGTTTGCTTACCAGAAATACATTTATTATTAAACTCCAACCCTGCTTTTTATAGTCTTCTTTAAAGAAAAAAAAAAGTTTCCCATGATCAAAATTTACAGAACCGAAAAGTGGTTTCTGACAGTTTCTGAAATCTCCAGGCCTGACCATAGCTGTCATTTGACCATATACAGGCCCGGGTCTTTGGAGGTATCTATGCTGTATTTCATAAATATTACTAATTTATGAATATTACTTCATGAATATTAATATTACTAATTTTATTTATTAATCTATAAGTAAACATATTTATTTAGCTTGCCTTTAGTTTACAAAAAAAAAATATGGAAGGGTCACCACAACAGCTTATGTTTATTACTTTAATTTGTGGGCCAGAAAGTTAAAAGTTGTTCTAGCTATCAAAAGAGTCCTTTTAAATTAATTTTACACTAGCCATAAAAATTTGAATGGCCATTGCTGGTACATCCATTAACATATGTAGCCTGCACTTACTTTTGAAGGTCAGGCATGTAAATGACTGCCAAGAGTATGCCTCTAATCAAAATAATGATACTAAGATAATTGGGAAGGGGAAAATATATATATTAGTTGTTCATTGTTAAGTGTTTACAGCTAATTTGTTTAAACAATGTTGTAAGGGAAGTCTTTTTGACAGGAAAACTCATTAAATATATATATTTATTGTTTGGTAAGCTAACACATCACATAGCCCCAGGCCCCACTCACATATTTTGATGATGAGGGGAGCCAAAGGCTTTTTTGGGTCTGAAATTTTGGCTAAAGAGATTTTTTTTTTGGGTCTATGGAATAGTACACCAGAATTTTTTTGGGTATTGTATTTTTCTTCTGTCATCTCAAATCAACAATAAGTGCATTTTACTATGTGTGCAAAAAAAGTACCGATAGAGATTTTTTTGGGCCCACAAATTCTGAAGTTGGGAATTCTTTTAATATAAAATAGGAACCTAGCTCTGTCCTTTCTAGTCAAAACATTTCTGTTTTAAAATTCAAGAAAAATTCAAATGTGGGGAACATTTGAAACTACAAGGTTTCCTTTGCTTTTGTTTTTGAGTCCTATGACTGGATGACCATGAGTTCTCAAAGCACAAAAAGCAATTTGCTTAATAAAATAAAAATTCATTGCATTTAACCTGAAAACTATATGGTACACCTATAGGTTGATGTATTCTCAAAATGAAAATTTAAACATTTTGTGAATCAAAGTAATCAAATGCCACAGAATAACACCTGAGGTTGCCTAGTTTTTTTTAGGACATTTTCTTAATTGGCTTTTAAGTAGCTGGTTCTTACTAATAACTACAACATGAACCAAAACATATTTTTACAGGTTGAGCATAAATTAGCTAGTTACAAAAAAAATTCAATCATTATATCGATCCTGTTTAAAATAAATAGAACATAACAAATATAAAAAGATAAAATATGTTCAATGAACAATAAATAATTATAATTCTAAATTATACTATGAAAACAAAAAACTAAATTTAAAAGCTAAGTTAATTATTGCTGGCAGAGCGAAGCAATGCAATCAATCATTGATCGGATTCTTCACCATGCAGGCAATAGCATGTATCTATTAAGTTTTTGTCTGAATTTTGTAACATTGTGAACATTAATAATGCTGATTGTAACTCTGAACTGCACCAGAGTCATTTTCTTAACCCTGTTATCTGAACCAATACATTGGTTTCTGTTCTTTTTCTCAACCCAGATTTAATAACTGACAAATATCAGTTTTTAACTGATCTTGAAAACACCTAGTAAACCAAATAGTTTTTGAAAGCTAACAACAAGGAAACTAAAAATCTTTTCGTCGTCCGGCAGCACTACGTTCTTTGTAGGAACTTCTAGTATACGTGTACATATGAAAGTTTGGCTGGAACTGGATACTATAAAGATGATATATATATTTAACAATTATTCCAAGAGTGCGTGTTGGATATGAGATGGTAAATAGCTGACAAGGTTTGTAGTGCCGAGTTGGCTATAAATTAAATCATCTCATACCCAACAAGCGTGAATGGAATGTATTTATTTTATTAAATCTAATTAATTTTCTAAACTCTTCCATACTTAAAAATAACGGCTAAATTTTATTCAGAACCTATTTTTTGGCTTTGTAAACACTACCTGTCAGTCAGTTTCCATATTTGGTGAACTCCGAATATGAGCTGATAACCGAAATTGAATTAACCAATCAGAATGCGCAAATTGCAATATTCGAGATTGAAAATCCCTTTTTTAATTTAATCAAAAAGTTTAATTTTGTTCAGTTTAACAAACTTCATTTTTAAGTTTTTACACTTTTCAATTCCAGTAAAGTTTTATTGGCAATCGAATTTTCAATTTTACTTCACTTGTGATTCCATACAATACTCCCTTTTCGAGTTCTAGGGAAGACCGCTGCATTTCTTCATCGTGGGCGCACATGATAAGTGAATTCGAGGCTAAAGCTGTGCACATCATATGCATACTGTAGTCAGCAAAAGCTCTTAGTTACTCTTGCAATTGATAAATATTAGGAACTTTCAATTGATCAACACTTGTACATTTCTTGAATTAACGTAAAAAGAATAGACTGCCGGCCATTTACTTATTTAATGTTTTCAATTCCTTGGCCGGGTGCCGGCCATATAGCCACTTTGTGAAGTCTTATCATTATCAAGTGGTTAAGATTTTTATATAAAATTTAACCGCTTGTATCATTTGTCTCATTAGTGGTATTTGGCTGTTTAAATGTGGTAGATAAATCTTAAGCAGCTCAAGTCAGGTTGAATAACTTTAAAATCCATTGAACAATCTTGAGTACGTAAGTTGATAACATATGTTAATTATATAGCTAGTAAAAGTACCGGTGGCTGCTTCCAGGTTGTTTACACTAGATATAATAATCATTTGTTCACTGTTTTAGACTCCGAGATGGAGGACATCTTTGGCTTTGTTGTGGATTTTGTGGACTTTTTTTTAAGGCTTTGCAGTTTGGAGTTCTTACCCACTTGCTTTGTCATTTCTAGCTAGCTGTGCATTGAAACCAACTGTTTTGACAGTTCGAGGCACCTTCTTTACACAATTTTTGTCCATTAAAGAAATTTAATCTACAATAACCCAAAACCTGAGGAAACAGGTTTTTCTGACTTTCACTAAACATGTGGTTGAAACAATATCAATTTTGCGAAATTTCAAAGACTAGTTTACTAAACACTGATCGAGCAAAGGGAGTTCAATTTGTTGTCTTTGAGAATCAGTATTTTGAAAGGGGAAGCATATCACCATATGAGTCAGGTTTGTTCTCCACTTCGAGCCTTTGTCTTTTAAACTCATGTACGAATAAAACTCCAGAGGCGATAAATCCAGCTCATTCTTAACCAGTTTTTTCACACTTTTCTGCTAGTTATTGGTACTTTTTTTACATTATTTACAAGTTTGCAGTCTTCCCTTTTAACTTTTGAATAAGTTCATAACAGCTGCACTCGGCAAAACTGGCCGCCATTTAATTTGATACATTAGCAATTGCATTTGTAATTGCACTGTTTTGGCTTGTAGTTGCACTGTTTGGGATTGACAAAGTGGCTCTCGTTCAGTCAGAATTACTGTGTATATTAATATTATAAAAACAAAACATTTTTTTTAAAAAAATAAGAACTTAAAAAGCTTATTTGCATGCTACTCTTAATATGCCGTTTGTCTTTTGGTTCCGTGCCGAAACAGCCTTGTACTTGATAGGATTCATTTAAGCTAAGACTTCTGCCTAGCAATCACGAGTAAAATAAAATTTACTTATGTTTAAAGGTCTTAAAATTCTCCACGATCCGGTAACTTGGCTTGTTTACGTGTTTGCACAGCCTTAACCTCGATTTCACGAGAGTTTTAACCGAAGAGCAAAAAACTCGAAAATGGAGTATTATTCATTCATTGTTACTGTATTTGTAGATCTACACTGATTTTGTGCCTGGGCCGCCTGTTTTTGATTACATAACATGCAGACTATTTTCCACGGTTTAACTAAAACCCCCTTAACAAAATCAAAATGTATGATTCACGTACTATACGCTATTGGCTCTTTGCTTTATTTACAAATTCGTAATTCGTTTTCTCACCTATTCCCGCTGCTACACCTGACTCAGCAATCAAATTATGGCCACATGCGTGTCCTATTTTCTCAAGCGCGTCATACTCGCACATCACACCAACAGTTAACCCATCACTGCTGCAATCTTTCTTGCTCTCTGCCCGAAATGCCGTCTCCAGCGTGTAATTGCGCGTCACGACAAAATCCTTCTGTTCCAAATATTTTGTCAGCACTTCGTGAGCGTATTTCTCCTGATAAGCAAGCTCTGGTTTGAGCCATATCTTGTGATTTAACTCCTTGAGTTCTCCTGACACGTTGTCGATGGCCTCACACGCTATCTTCTCAGCTTCGCTCCAATTTTTCGCTTCCCCCGCCATTTTGAGCTTTCGGAGAATTCCCATGGGGTGGCGACTGAGCTCTACAGTTGCAGGGAGGCAGGGATCCGGGGGGGGGGTACTCCGGGGTCAAAAGGGTAGGGATGACCGTCGGAAAGTCCCCAAAATATCCTAAAAACTTCCGAGGGATGAAAATTTTCCCCCCTCAAGAATCTGAAAGCGGCTTTGTATACACGAGAAAACAAAGTCATTTTAATGAGTCAAAGATTATTTATATTTGCAGAAAACTTTATTTTCTACAATACTTCTTTAAGTACACACCCATATATTATGTATAGCTTTTCTTTTAAAAAAATCTATGTAAAGTCAAATATGGCCATATCAAAACTTGTACAGTTGCCTATTTTTTTATTTTTGTTCATTGTTGAACTAGCTATGTTTTGCTAAGCTTTGATAAGCTAGAGTTTTCAAAGTAAATCTCTAAGACAAGCAAATAAAAAATTGATTTACTAGCAGGTTTCTTTGAGGAAACAACAACATTAAATTTGATTTTAAAATGTAGAGCCTTTTAAAAAAGGGCAGGGTGCGATCTTGCCACCTATAAGTGGCCAATGCTACTGAAAATAAATGCTGGCTACCAGATTTTAGATTTTGTAGCCAATTGGCTACAGCAAGAATTGTGTGAAACTTTTGTGAATGATTAACTAAGAGTTATATATTCCAAAAACATGGTTAACAATGCAATGAATGAAGCTTATATCTACTTTCTTGGCAAACAAATCTTGGAATAAATGCAAATATTCTTGCACACACAGCTGCAAGTGCAGACGCAGTACGGATTATAAGTTGAAAAGTTATGTGGATACTAAAACATTTTACCTCTGGTTGCCAGCCAGCACATACGCCCAGCTCAGAGCCCTGAGTTGGGAGTATGTGTCTTTTGGAAGGGGGGTGGGGCATATGCCAGAGTAGGAGAGGATATTACATTAACAGGACATTAATAGGACATTACATCTAATCTCTAACAGGAAAACTCATAAAACTTCACACACAAACTTTCGATTAGTAGAACATGAAGGAAATATTTTTCATTAATTAAAGGAAATAAAATTCCTAACTACATATAAAAACTTTGCTGATCCAACTGGTTCTCCCCTCAATAATTCATATGTAATTATAATTTTTAGAAAAAAAATTACTTCTTACTGTAACCTGATTCAAAAGCGAAATTGGGCCAAAACGACGACCAAATTTGAAAGAGTTTTAAACGATACGTTTGTCGATGTCACACGGTGTCACGCTTTATACGTAATGACACCATGTAAAAAATTGTATTTATACATATATTTTTATACAGTAGACATGCAATAATGCCTTATTAAATAAGTAATAGTAACACACTTTTTCTTTTACCTGAATAAAAAACACTCTGTTTCACAATTTATGCGTAATAACAATTTCCTTCTTTTCCCCCAACTCGTTCTTGTAAATAGGCAAGATATCTTTTTCGCCTGTTCATTTTGTAAAGTTTGAGTCTTTCTGATTCCATTTCGGGATCGTCATATTCATCCGTCCAGCGTAAACTTTCATTTACTTGCACTAGACTTTCGGATATGTTTAAGCCTGTCTGTAACGTTCTTGTTAAAGAAAGTGTGTTCTCTCCGCTACTGCTTGTACTTCGCCCGTCCGAAGCTGAAGTCGTTGCGAGCCCCGAAGTTCCCCTAACCTCTTTCACGGAGCAGCCACTCGAGGAATTTGATTTTGTACGTCTAACAACAGTTTTCGACAGTGCCTTACATGTGCTTTTTCTTCTCTGATGTTCTGTAACGTGGTTTCCTGTTAGGTTTTCAACGTTCAATAGCGGTTTCGAAAACTGTCTTAATAGTTTAGTTTACAAGTGATCTTATGTCTATGAATACGCGTGCCGAAAGTGAATGTAAAACAATGTGTATCTCGAGTGACTTGTGTGTTGATAATGTTTCAATCATAAACCATTTTAGTTATTCGTCGATCTACGAAAAACTTTAAGGCATTAACTTTTCTTAATTAAACAAACAAAAAACCTTCGAAGTCATTATTGGAACACAATTGCAACACATCATTAGAACTTTGAGCGTTTCTAAACAAAAACTCTAACTTAACGACGTGTTATGAAGGTACAAAACTGAAATCAAAGCTGTTTATCGACTTTAAAAAACTTCAGTTTCTTTTCGTGAGCCAATTTGCTAATCTCAAATACGAAAGGAAACGAGTTTGAAGATAGGAACTCAAGTTCACAACGAAATGATAATGATTTATAAATACACCACAAAAAAAACCAGAGGACATCGGTAAACAAACAGGAAATGACGAATACCTTCACTCGAAGATTCTGCACTCGAATTTGCTCTTTTCGACGAGGACCTCTTCACAGAACCTTTCTTTTTCTTCTTCTTCGGCTTTCCAGATGATTCCGATGAAGGTGACGAAGAAGATTTCTTATTTTGTTCTGGCATACTGAGTAGAGTTCAAACGAGCACAAGACATGGCGTCCATAGCAATAGCTGATCTGCATCTAATTTATTTCGTATTGAATTACAACGCATAATTACAATGACAATTAGAGAGCGCTGATTTATAAATTATGAATGCGCCGCAAACAGCGTGCGCGACCGCGCGTTTAGTATGCAAAAACATCATCGAAAATTTTACACTCCTTGTTTTTCGCGTACTGTTTCTTAATCAACGTCTTTTTGACTCGACATTAGGTGTACCAAAATGGCGGCTATTTATTGTTTTTAAAGACTGGTAAAACATTCGCGTTTTGTTTAAATCAAAAAAAAAATATCGTAAATGTTTATTTTAAGATACATATTTTTGATAAGAAAACAAAAAAAGAAAGATTATTGACTTTTTAAAAAACACGCCAAAGGTTCATGCTAATTACACTTGGCAAACAACCATTGCATTGATTTTACGAACGCGCGTAACATTGACAAAGGAAATGCCAACTCTCCTGCATTATGCATTTTCGCTTGATTTCATCTCCCGTGTTTTACAGAAATCTCCCTTCTCCGCATCTTTTTTTAAAAACATCTTTAGAGAAACAAAAAGTTTACAACAACAACAACATGCTGTTCTTCGGTTCTTAACTGGCACTGACTCAAGAAGGAGGATGTAACAAAATTTAACATAATCAGTATTCCGAATTTTGAACGTCGCACATTACTCATTAGACCTTCATACAGACTCGCGCTTTTTTAGATAATTTCAATTTAATTAATTTGATCTTTTTTAATTGTTTAAAGATACCACGTATTATAAGTTGAGAAGGATTGTCCAAATAGTTGCACGCATTTATGAATAGGCCAAAAAGGAGGTATGATTCGAGGTAATGTAAACACTCTCGGCACAAAACTTTAAGCCCCAAAAATTCTTCAGCAGTTTGAAGTTTGAAAGTAGGCATCTCTGGCAACGTGTCCGAAAGACTTTGGAATCTTGACTTATATGTAGCTACAACAAAATTAAAAAACGCTAATTGTAATTCAAAATCATTACTTAGGCAAATACTCTATTCTTTTGTAACTTTTATTGCGTTTTAGCATTTCTTAGTATATATTCTAATTTGTTTTCATGCGTTGTTCTATTCATACTGTAATATTTTAATTCGCTTTCAGTTTTCATTAGTTTTTAAAAGGCCCTTCCATTATAGTTTTACAATACGTGTTACCCGTGGCGACTTGTCCGTTTTTATTGTTATGAGTAAAATATCCATAATGAATGTGCATGCTTTTATTTCTGACGTCCGTTTAGCACAACGAGTCCAAGAACAGCTGCAACACTTTTTCCATATCAAGTTTCAAGACAATAGTCATGTTATGTTCTTTTTTCAGATGTCCTCGCCAATCCACAACCATTTGCCCTCTTGTTAGTTGTCCGTATAGCTCAGTTGTGGCGTAGACACTTTCCTTCTCCAGAACCACGTCTGGTTTCAAAGCCACAGCCATGGCAAGTGGATCACAGCTTGTGTAGTTGTCGACATACCCGGGATACTTCGCCTTGTAAAACAGCGCAGGTTTTTCGGTGATCTTCTTCACAAATTCCGACTTCTTGGTGCCGAGACTGATGTATTTTTCATAAAACTCCCACTCATACCCATGGTCTAGACAAACTTCCCACGTCACGACAAGTTTGGGGCAAGTCAGTTCGTTAACAACGACATGAACCGACTCTGGGTCTTGGTGGAAGTTAAACTCGCCCGAGACACCAGTATTACCTTTTGCTTCGATGTTCCCACCCATAATCACAGCTTTCTTTAGTTTCGATGAGAAACTTGGATCAAGTCGACATGCCAGAGCGACGTTCGTTAGAGGTCCTATTGCAACCAGGGTGATCTCGCCAGGGTACTTGCTTGCAAGATGAACTAGTGCATCTACTGCATGCTCAGTCTTAACAAACGACATATCAGGATCTTTTATGCCTACAGCATCCCCGAAGCCATCAGATCCATGAAAATAGAGAGCTCGATCCTCATCTCTCCCTAAAAAGAGAGATAATCTTATAAAATATTTTTCTCTAGTTTGTCTGACAGTATACCATTTTCTTTACTAGTGCCTTGGACTAACACACAAACTCTAGAATCCCTCATCTATGTCTTGCTTCCTCGTACCAGTTACAAGCTGTTTTCACAATCGAGGACGGAAAATACGTATAAGTGTGAAACGGCCGACACGAACA
>JANVCF010188245.1:0-10125 GCA_025388745.1 Hydrozoanthus gracilis
CACTGAGGTTATAAAACTTTCCACTTCATAGGCACTTTAAACTTGTCATTGTCTTATTAGCGATTGGGTAACATAATCGTCAGTTAGTGACACCATTGTGTTCTTAGAAGAAAAATTAAGATAGGGTAACTCGAACAATTTGCCAGATAATCAAGATGCACTTGGAGTTAAAAGCTTGTGTCATAGAATCAGACTTCAATTCTGACCAAATGCAACAAAAGGAAAAACTTGTCATTTTTTGGATTTTGACAAAGTATAGGAAGTTTTCTCAACCCTTCCCTAGAGGATAATTTTTTCTCACAAGTTGCTCTCACTGCGGATTAGACAGCGTGACACGTGACCAGCTGCAACCAAGAGTGAAATGAGTTTGGGTACGGAGATGCAAAACTTATCGAGAATACAACCGATTTCAACATTTCATTCAAACGTTACTTTCCAAACACTTGTACTAGATAAAAACAATTTTTGGTGTTATAGACAAAGAAAAAATGTAAAAAAAGCTAATGAAAACTGGTCACGTACTTATGAAGGGGAGTATACAAGTCAAAATTCCTGTTCTCTTTAACAAACTATCTTCCAAACAAAATTTTTAGCGGAAGATGTTGAGACAGAACAGACGCCCAAGCTCCGTTTCAGAAGGAATTCACTCTTTCGAAGAAGAGACTATATATATAGATTCGTTGCCGAATCCTCTCTCTGTTAAAAATGGCATCATCAAACAACTCCTTGTCCTCAAGTTACCATTTCATTCGTTAATTTTACCTTTTGAAATTGTTTGAATGCAAAATTATACACCTTCTCCTACAATAATTTTTGGAAATGTCGTGCAAAAGTTCACGATGATGCACTGTGATTAACATTGGATGCTTGTGGGCAATTGGAAATTCACATACAAGATATCTTGGACCACTGAAACTCTTCAGCACTTCCTACCTGTGTAAAACACTTCATAATCGTCTGGTATAAACTTATAACTTCCAGCTAGAAGGTTCCTTGCCCTCACCGAGCCATCTGTTAGATTATACCCCACAGGTAATTTGTAAATGTGTCCTGGGTTGGTGTAGGACTCTCTTTTCTCAATTTTCAGTTCAGCACGACTGCTTGAACCAAACCAGACGGGTCCGTTGCCATTATACCCAGCATTGATTCCTTGGTTAGCGTTGATAGTCATTTTAAAAGGAGGAATGTGTTCTGCGTTGTGAAGACTAAATAGGAAAGCCTTGTTGCTAGCCATTGTTTTGTTTTCAGCCAGTTCTGTTGATGAGAAATGTTCATTTTGACTGTGCTACACTTGACTATACTGTAACATTTACTTTTAAATTCGGCTTCTGTTCCACCTCATTTTACTGGTACTCATTTTTCCGCTGCTTTGCTGCTGTCAACAGCATTAAGAGTCACTGTCAGAGAAAACCATGCAATATTAAAAAATCTCGAAAGGTGGGGGTCGACCGATTCTCATCAAATTTTTGCCTTAAGTTACCCTTACCCAACTAACATTCAAGGTATCATTAAGAATTCTTAGTTTCCGGGTTCTTTTATTTCTCAATTTATGGCAAATACTAATCCATAAAGATAAGATCTACATGTGGATTAAATTATGCAAACTGATCTATATATTCTTGGTCTTAAACCAAAGTATAATCGATCTTGTTAGCACACCACACATTTTTCTTGTCAGCCCCGTTGCCAAATTATTGTGACATCGCTAGTCTCCCCCTCCCCCCCCTCCTACGAGAACCCGATCACTCTTTTATTTGGCTTCAATTACTAACTCTTTGCTTAAGATAGAAAAAAAACATAAAACTTTATCGGTAGTCAGTATATAGAGTATCGGTTTTAGCTGGTTAAACCCAAACTGGAGTTTTCGTTAATGGTTTCAATTGTTTCTTTTTGACTCGTAAGGAACCTCCCGCCCGTCCCTTCTCCAGTACGTAAATAAGGCATGCAAATGAAAATGGACCGCAACAGTCGTGGAGCACAGGAATATACTACTACATACTACACTTTTTTGCTTTAAGTATTCATTGCGTTTTATATCATATAAGACAAACGATTCGGCGAGAAAAAAGGTCAGGAAGATGAAACTTGTGTTTTGACATGTCACTTGAAAGCGGAACACAAACTAGAGCTAAATTTGTTCCACAATATTCTGGCACCAGGCTTGGGAATAGCGGATAGAGGCGGGCGTTGGCTGGTGTCCAAGACACCAACCCCCCTCCTAAAAACTGCAATTCTTTAAATCCGATACAACACTTATCAAATGAATTTAACAAATCGTATTGGGTACAACGATGCTACGACCATACAATGCAATGATGTTTGTTAGCGTATCTCTGCTAGTCATGAGGCATGAGGAGCCCTGCAGGGATGAGGTCAATTTATCACCCCCCTCCCCCCTCACTTTCTTTTTTTTTAAAGTTTGAGCCAACTAACGGCTTTTCCAAAGCCAACGCACAGCTGTTTTTTGTTTGTGAACATGTCTTTTGATCACGTCATCACTGTGAAACACGGAACGTTTTTTCACATTTTAAAATTTGGTGAGAAAATCAGTGAAAGACACATATTTTGT
Source organism: Hydrozoanthus gracilis (assembly GCA_025388745.1). NCBI lineage: Eukaryota > Metazoa > Cnidaria > Anthozoa > Zoantharia > Hydrozoanthidae > Hydrozoanthus > Hydrozoanthus gracilis. The sequence continues at coordinate 2,570 of JANVCF010188245.1, forward strand.
TTTCTATCTAGCGAATTATTTTTTAACGTATAGTAGTGCAATTAGTCCAAAGTCGCCAAAATTGACTTACTTCCTTTTTTTCTATGACAACAAAACTCAATTCAATCGTCTTGCTAACCACTTAGTGCATGCAACCTTTTTTTTATTGCCAACCGGAGAGCAAACTGCAAAAATCCTATTTCATCGAAGTCGGCGTGTATTCAATCTCTTGGCCTGTAGCCGCAGAGAAAACGGAATTTTTTACAATTGTTGACATATCCTTTACACAATAGCAGTGCGTTCTCATTTTTTCCGACGGTAACCAGAAAAGAAAATGTCTTAAACTTCGAAATCGAGAGCTTTGCGCAAACCTTCTCCAGTCCACCCGTCAGGAAGTTTTCATGATTTTGCCAGGTTACTAAGACTTGTTGTTTACAAAATGGAGTGCACGTTACTCAATTCTGGCGATTACTGCAGCAATTTTATCAGTGAAAAACTTTTCAAATGGATAATGGCGACATTCAAGCCGCGGTACTAGATGAGTGGGAAAAACTACAGTCTTATTTCAGGCAACAAAGAGATCGACATGCCATACATATTAAAAAGAACCACTTCACTTGCCACCATACTGCAGTTTTAAATCATTGTGATCAACGGTCTTAAACGAGTAATTTTTACAACAACGGTTACACAGACGCCCAAAGGGTTTTCTTCAGCGTAAAAGAAAAAAATAAAAGGAAATTACAAGAAGAATATGGCGAGGTGAACGTGTCGAAGGTAACGCGAGTGCTAGAAAGACAGAGCTGTCAAAAATTTAATTTTCGCTGGCCCAATTTTACGACTCGTTTAAATTGTAATCCAGTATCAGGTGATTTCACTGCAGACATTGACTTATCCGTATCGACCCGAACGGTTGAGAAACATTCGTCTTAAAATGTCTTTTTTTGCCATATTTTGCAATGTCAGAATCCTTGCTATCATGCCGAAGCTATAAACATTAAACGGAGTTTGCACATTATATATTCTAGTATCCATTCGTTTTTATAAGGGTCATGTTACAACTTACCAGGAAATTATGCCTCAGCATGCAGCCGCTTTGGAGTTGTGAGTAGTTAAAGTTCGTCGAAAAGTAGCCATATTCAAGGAGGGTAATAAGGGTAAACCAGGGGGGACGGTCTAATCGAAACCAATTAAGGGAATTGAAAAAATAATGTTACCCTGAATGTCAGTTAGGTAAGGGTATCTTACAGCAAAAATATGACAAGAATCGGCCGACCCCCATCTTTCGTCATCTGTCTGGTTTTCTCAGACAGTCACTCTTAATAGCAACAACAAAAACAACAACTGAACAACAATAATAACAAAATAAACAATAAGGACAATGAGAACAATGGTAATAGGAGTCATAATAATATTCTAATAATAAAAATAATAATGGCAATAATGATAACGAAAAACAGGAAGCATAGTAAGTATAATAGTTGACACAGCCACTGCTAGCTCTATCAGTTATTGTACTGTTGCAGCTTCTACTACTACTCACGATTCCAACTGATATCGATGAAGCCTCCGAACACATAATTTTGAACTCTGACGAGTGACACAGTAGGCCCTCTGTTATCACACCTTGAATGGAAATCCTCCTTTTCCCATCCATGCAACATCGCTCTGTAGCAACGCTTCCATAAGGTCTTGTTTGAAGTCGCTTCAGTCAACCATGATTTAAGTAGTTTGTGTTGTGAGTGATTGGATCCGAGAATGGTCGAGACCAACCCTGGTAAAAGTAAGAAACTTTATTGACCAAGTGACCACACTACGAGTTAGTGGTCTTTAGCTAAGCAGAATTTCCTGTGTTTCTACGCAAGCTACCATGTATACACCGTTAATGGGTATCGGTGGAATTGGCAGTGGTGTACTGGTTGGTTACCTCAGGGTCGCCAATTCGAACTTCCACGTGACCGTTATCTTATTTCTCAAGTCACAGTTCTCCTTTTTCTCTGATGGTTAAACTTCACGAAACACCAAAGCTTTTAGCTAAGTTCTGACTTGAATAATAAGTCAAGAATTTTTATCTTGATGTTTTTCACTTCGACTCAACTCACCTACTTTTATTCTATCTTTTCCTTTAAATAGCCGCAAACGCTATTACAGTTATAGTTTCGCAAGCAGTCAAGCGCAGCCATTATAAACAATTTTCGTTCAACGTATAAAATTCAGTAAACAACATAAACAGAATCATCGGTTAGTTTAGCAACACCCAATAAAAGGTTGCTAAAAAAGTACCATTTATCCATAAAGTGATATTGTCTGCTCTCTACTGATTAAAACCCTGTAGGAAATCCTATCTTGGGCTCATCGGAACCCGGCGGTTCAAATTCACACGTACCTTCGTATGAAAAGGTTAAGAGACTTAAATCACTCCTCAAAAACATCTCGTTACAACAACAAAAAGAGGAAATATCTCGAGAAGCAGCTCACCTTTGTGTCGCAACCAAAAATTGACGGACACTCTGTTGTTGCAAAGATGAGGTCTCGAGACACAGCCCGAGTATGCCCCTAGGTCAACCGTACCGGATTCAAGACTTAAAAGATTTTGCTCGTTTCTCACTACAGCGCCGTTAAGAATCGTTCCATTTTTGCTGCTGTGATGGCCTTCATAAGTTCCTGATTCTTTATGAGTCAGGAGCCAGCGATGGGTGCGTTGAGCAGCTCCAAAAATTCCTTGAATGGAAAACATAACGGAAATAAGGATTCGTTCGGATTTTTGAGCACCTAGATACTTTTTTAGGAGCACCGAGTATGCATTCGCGACCTAAGCCGAACTCGAGGTGCAGAAGTGTTTATCAAAACCAAGTTAGAATCTTATTATGAACTATTGCCAAACCTATTTTAGTGGAATAATGTCAGATCAGGTCCATCTGAAACTAGATAATAAATTAATTCGACCCAAATTAAATCGAGTTCTAGAGCTCGGTCAAAATTTGGACTCAACACCGCGATTCTAGCTAGCTTTGAAAATAGACAAAATACCATAATTCGGGTTTGCTGTGGTCAAATCTCGTCATTTTGAAAAATTTAATTAGGTAGAGTTTAGTTTGTCGCAACTGGAGTTCAACGTCTAAGTGCACAGGCAGCCCAGGCAGTAATAGCGATGTAATTTTAAAAAATAATATGTAATGGTCGGTTAACTGATAACATGCAATTCTCTTTTATTCAGTTCAAAATGGAGTATCAATAACTCACCGCCAATGAAACAGCAAGCAAACAACAAGCAAACCTGCCGAAAAAGGGAACAGAGTAGGTTAGCACTTTAACGCAAACCTTGGGCTTGGGTAATCAAGGGAGGTCTGTTATGACCGGCAGCACTAAACCAATGTCTTTACAATGACGTTACGTTATTTTCTTAATCACAACTTGAGGGAAAAACCGCCGTTAGATGTCAATAACATTTAGGTCAAAAAAAGCAACCAAGACTAAATAATTAAAATTGTATTTCAAAGTAAGAGAAAAAATTACCAATGCAACAAAGCAGGGAGGTGCGAGTGAGGTCACTAGCACCTCCCTGAACAAAGTAACGCCAAGATTAAACAACTATGTTTGTGTAGTACAAAGCTATAGCTGTACAAGTGCTGCCAATCAGGCCTTTTCAGTACCTAACTACAAGGTAGTACAGCAGACTTTGTTAATGATCTTGGTATTCACACGGTTAGTAGTTGACAGGCCACGGCACTGGGTTAAGCCCCCTTTTTTCGACAAGTGTTGTTGGTTCTCTCGAGTCTTACTAAGGTCGAGAAACTGGGGCTAGGACTAAACGTCCTTACTCGAGAAAACGAAAAGGTGTAACCGTTTACAGATGTTGGACCAAAGGCATCACCTTCCCCTTTGCAGTTATTTTTAAATAACAGTTATCTTTAAAAAGACACTGACTGAAGGTCCGACCCGGGCCTGCCGCCAACTGGGCTTACCACTGAATCGGCGGTTAGTCTTCGGATGAACAGTTGAATATAGCTTATATCAGAGAAAAATTTAGGGAAACTTGATTTAAGACAAATTAAACATGGTGTGTTCATAGGGTATCCCTCTAGCACGTTGTAATTGTCCCCCGCCATTTTCTCTTCAGTGTAAACACGCCTGGCCTTGGCACTTTATGAGTGAAAGGAAAGAACTTTAAAAATCGATGCATCTTGACCTTATTTCGAAGAGAAAGATAAGTACTTCTACAAAAAAAATCACAAAATCGTTCTCGAAAATAGTAGTTCGATGCTAAATGAAAAACCGTCCAAAATAAAAAGATTTTAGTCTTAAAGGAAGCATAAACAATCGTAAAACAAAAAAAATTGCAAAAACTAAGCTTTAGTTTGAAATTCAACCTCAATAAACATTCCGCTTATACTGACTACTATATACTTTATTTAAGTTTCGTACAATGTATATAAATACAAAGCTCAGGGATAAAAGCAATGGTTTTGTTTTTCTTATAATCAGTTTTCTGACTTGGGTTTTCGTATTTGAACTCGGTTCTTTTAAGGCAACTGACACGTAATTAACTAACAGTCAAAGTTACGTTAGTTCGCCATGCTTTGTCGATGTTTACACTAAGTTTTGCTGAAAAAATCTCTGGTAAATTGTTCTTTCTCCTGCATGAGAAAGTACAGTTTTTCTGATCATATGCAAGAAGACTGTTTAATATTCATATTCTTAGTCGGCTCGATTGCATTTCAAAAGCCAATAAATGCGATCAGCAAGTCCATAAATCTGTAAAACGTTTCGAATGGACAATGTTTCAGTCAGCTTAGCCAGTTTCTGCTAATAAACTAACAACAATTCGATAGTTAATTATCTATGCCTTATGGTTTATCATCAAAAGTGACAAGATTTCATGTTAGTTTGTTAATATAGGTGTAAATAAAAAATTCCTCACTTATTGCTGTTTCGACAAAAACAATGAAAAAAATTCTTCATATAAATATTAAAAAAAACTGCTTCAAATTTAAAAAAAAACACTTTCAAAGTAATATAAAATTTTTAAAGCTACAAGGCATCTTTTGGGCCAAATGTAACTGTCAAATTTCTTAAAATTCTGAAGTCTCAAGTTTTAGTTAAAAATCCTTCAACTCCTTCTTTCACCGGCTTTAGTAAACGTTTCCATTATTTATACAAGCTGTTTTCGAATCATTACAACACAAAGTCCCAACACTTTTTACCTTATTGCATCTTCGAACGAAGTTCATGACCGCGGAAACAGTTAATTCACTTGAAAAAAGCTATGCATCTTTATCGCTCCTAAGACGTGCATGGGACTGACAGTGCAACTCTTAATTCTCGTAACGTGTAGGGAAGCAGGTTTGTCTGAGAAACCAAACAGATGTTAGTAAAATGAATTAAAGAATAAAATTCCCACGTCTTCACATGAGACAAGGAGCGAGTTGTTAAACTTTAAAACATCATTTATATAAACAGACCAAAGCTCAATTAATGCTTTTTTTCTAAAACTTAAACAACTTTTTCGTTTCTATTATGATACTTCTTCAGTTGTTTGTTTTTCGCCCCTCCTGTCACTAAATTTCATGATCGTCGGACAGCGTTGCGCAGGGCTTTCTTTGGCTACAATCCGGGCAATTAGCTTTTCTCACGAACACAAATTTTTACCTTTTGCACTATTTTCAATGCTATTAAAAATTAATTAGGTCAATGCTTTTAATGTGTATTTCAGCGTCACCCCAAAAATAGTACCATTGTGCCAAAGATTATTCTCGTAACAAACCATTACGCTTGGTTTTTTCGCTGGCTTCAATTTCGTGCTGTCGAGTCTACCCAAACATGTCTCATTTGTTCAAAACATAGCATTTTAATGACTTATGTTACACTTAATGGAAACTATAATAATAATAATGCCTCTAGATTATTTCAATGCAGCATTATCTTCTACAAATGTATATCACTTGTCAACATTTTTGTCTCTGGTTAAACTCTGGTTAAGCAGAAAGAAGGTAATTTCGTTTTTTAACGTTTTTTTACTGAAAATGAGAAAAATATTAGTTCTGCAGCATTACCATTAATCAAAGGAATTACGCTTAAATTGTGCTACCAACTTGGCTGTACCGGAATTGTGCTCAGTGCTCGGACCAGTATGAAATATGTCTGACCCTGCAATTAAGCTTTCTGCCGAGTACCTCAGGACAAAAAAGAATCATAACTTAGTTGTCCTTATCTAGACACTGATAGTTCTGCTATAATATGAAAACCTCTCTCACGTGACCTGTTGTTTTCGAAATGCAGCTGCAGTACCTTCAATTGTCTCGTTCGCAGTCGTCGCAGCTTTCGTTGGGACGGAACAGAAGCCACGACGGCTGCGAAGGAGACTATACCTTCCACGAAGCAGAAATTAACTGAGATGCTTTTTGCCAACAGTCGGGTTCATACAAATGCTCAGATCGAGAACGGAACATGAGACATGGCCATTTTTATGTTATTCTGAAAGAAATAAACTCTTAAACAAAGTTGTCCAAACAGTGTGACGTGATTTATAGCACTTGTAACGGTACATTTCGACTACAAAAGAATTGATAAGATTTTACTTGACAGTATGCTGCTTTATTCTTATACAGGGAGAAAACATGAGCTGCTGTGAACTTCAAATTAAGTTTTACTTACGGTTTCTATAAACAAAGAGGTTAACCCTATTTAACTCGCTCTGGGTCGTTAAAATTTGGGATTAGTTCACGTAGTTTGACAATTTTCAATTAGCAAGCTGCTTGAATTACAGGCTGGAGCTTGTTCTAATGTGCCTCGTTTCACTTCAACATTTCTTTCTCCTTTATCAAAGTCCTATGAAAGCCGTAGTGCAACTAAACGAAACTTTGTTATGTTCGGAACTTTAGGCTCAGTGTGAAGCAGACTCGAAATTAAACCCAGGATAAAAATCGTTATTAAATTTTCAATCTCGAATATTGCGATTCGCGCGTTCTGATTAGTTCATTCAATCTCGGCTATCAGCTCATATTCGGAGTTTACCAAATATGGAAACTGACTGTAGTGTTTGCAAAGCCAAAAAACAGGTTCTGAATAAAATTTAGCTGTTATTTTAAATTATGGAAGAGTTTAGAAAACTAATTAAATTTAATAAAATACTACGCTACGCGTCTCGTCGGCTATTTACCATCTCATATCCAACAAGCGCGAATGGAATAATTGTTAAATAACACTAGGGGATACTCATCTATTAACGAGAGTCGTGTACGCAATTAGTCTCAAGATATTTGGATTTCGAAGATCAAAACAAAACAAAGACGCGCAGTACAGCATGTAAGTTCGTTTAGCAAAGGTGGGTATTCAGTTGTGAAGAGACCGTTTCAGAAAAACGACTTCTTATTCACTGCTGCTAAATCCAAACTGTAATGTAAATCTTAAATGAAATAGAACATAAATTAATAAATAAATATAAATAAATAAACACGCTTTTTCCTATAACAACTTTTTATATAAGAACAACGAGGCTCATATTGGTTGGGACTGGATAGCTGATTTTTTTAATCACTAATCACTCTGCCTCTGACATGCTTCTAATTCCCATTCAA
>JANVCF010188256.1:0-10121 GCA_025388745.1 Hydrozoanthus gracilis
TTTATCGGTAAACGGAATACCGAAAAATTCAACTGGATCCTGAAAAAGAGGAAGTTTATTTGACTGGCTGCAGTTACGATAAAATAACACCACCACCTCTACCGCACCCTCATAAATTCCTTCTTTAGCTTTAATTTCAACCATTATTTTCATGGAGTGTTGCTAAAGGAAGATATCATTGAGTACCATGGAGTCTTCAGAAAAGTCGATAATTTCTCCGGGAAACCTTATCAGTTCCATCGGGTGGATGGGTCATCCGTTTAATAGTATAAAGCTTTCTCAAGGACACCTACCGATTTAATGTACACTCAAACAAAATATAGAAAGGAAAAATTACGACAATTTCTTCTGCTAGTGATCAATAAGGAACCTGCTATCAAAAGCGTGGAAAGTGGCTTTGTTCTTACAGAATAGCGTGTGTGCCAAGGGCCCTCGTTTGCAAGTTGGTAAGGCACCAGTCTGTCGCGCGTGGGGCCTGGGTTTGAACCTTCACTAAGGGTCTCAAAAAACTGGGGAGAAGGTGCTCCCTTTTATCTAACATCTGAAAACGGTTAGACCTTCGCGTAATCTTGGATAAGGGCGTTACACCATAAGCCTAGCCTCTCGATCTCCAATAAGGGGATTTAAAAGGACCTACAAAACTTGCCGAAAAAGAGTAGGGTGATCCCGGTGTCATGGTCTGTTATCTATTGACCGAGGGCGACTCTGAATGACATATCAATGTGAGTCGTTAGAACCGGACTATGTAAGACCCTCATTACCAAAGTCCACTGTATAATTACTCTGTAAACAGGTGCTGAAAAGCCCTGTAATGGGCACCTGTGTAGCTTTGCGTTGTATTAATTTTTCCGCGGCAAAAAGAGGTGCCAAGATTCCTAACACATATTCTGTAAGACTCTAACAAAAAATGTCACTCACTTTTTCTACTGGTTGAAGATTGACTGTGAGGTTGCAGTACGCTTCGTTTTCTTTCATATCACTGCGAGGTTGTAACGGCACAAAACGGACTTCACTCTTACCAGTGTGAAAGCTTATTTCTACTGTTTTTTCAAACGGATAATCTTTCTGAAACCTTAAATACATATTTTAAATAGTATTGTTCTACAGTGACATACATGCAAATACAATATATAGCTTCAAGTAAGGCCTTGCACTGGAAACGAGGAGTAACAAGATTTCTGCCGATCTACACCATCAACATGGAACCCAATAAACCAACACAAAGGAAAGACAAAAAATTCTTCGACCTCGGTCGGTGGGGCTCTGGACCAGCTGGAAGTTTAATTTGGTCAAGGGGTTCTAGGGGAAAATTGGCTCGATCCAAGTCTAGAGGTATACAAATAACTAGTGTTGACCTACAGTATCACGTATGCACTGAGGAATAGCCAGAGCTATATCTCATTTCCAGTGGCAAAGCCTCACTCGAAGTTGTGTAAATTACTGTAGATAAAATGTTACACAGAATAAAAACTGCTAAACATTAAGATTCTCATTTCTTGCCGCAAGATTTAAAACATCATTCTCTTATTGCTAAATTATGTTAAGCTTTTGACAGTTAAAAGTCCTTTCGTGTTTGTCAAAAACAGAGCATAGAGTTGAAATGTTTTCCACAAATTTCCAGGAGTATTCCAAGAATACAGGGAAATTAACCGTTTTTGCAGGAGTTTTCCATGACTCTGGAAGGAAATTCGAAAATTCCAAGAGTTTTCCTGGTATTTCGGGAGTGGTGCGAACCACGTTTACCGGAAGCTAAATAATGGGAAGGATCATGATCGAGGGAGATCGGATCGACAAGGAAAGAAAGAAATCCACCAAAAAAGAGATCATTGATCAGATACTGATATATAATCAGGGAAAACTGTTGCCTATATGTTGGTCATGGACACTGTTTGTTGGCGTTATTTCTGATCACGTCGCCATAACACAGCGCACAGCTTGGAATGATTAGTTGAAAGAACGGACAATTCTGCGGAAAATCATGCATGTAAGTACATAATCAGATTTTTAAAATGCCTTGGTAGCTGCAGATCTCGAAGTAAATTCGTTCGCGGCTTCGCCAACCCCATCTTACGGTTAGTAACTAGCATTTAATGCCAATTCGACGAAAATAACGGTAGCAACTTAACTGTAGCATTTGCCAAGAACAGTAAAGGGCAATTCGGACTTAATTCGGTGAAAATAACGGTCACAAGTCTTTACAATACTAGCTGCTTCACTAGCAATCATTAACTATATACTGATATTATCTTATCGCCCGTGGTTCAGCTCTTATAAAATACAACTTACTTCAACTTTAACGCATCATCAGTCATGGTGACAGAAGAATCCATCTTGACCAAGGCGTACTCATCTTTCTTCATATCATGGTAAGAGCTAGCATAACCAATTTCTTTTCGTTTTAAATCACTTTCCATTGTAAGTAACACCTCTCTACGGTGTGCAGGCGATAGACAAACAAAGGTAAGTTTATTTTCGTAAACTTGGTCCTGATACACGGCGAAAGCTGCAGGCATCTTTGGCTGTGTGGTGACAGCAATATCAACTGCTGTAGCACGTCCGACCAATGCCCAAATGCTGAAAAATTGTTGTTACAAAACTCTTTAAACTCATATTTCCGACTCGATTGTTCCTTTCTTGGCCTGAAAAACCTGGCTTTTGAGTGGATGGATGCGTTGAAATTAGAGAAAATGAGCTTACAGTCTTTGGAGATTTGATTTTCATTCAAATGCACTTAAGTTAATTACATACTCGAAACAATCTGAAAAAAAAAACCTGACAGCTAATTACTTTCACACAAGAGTCAAGATTACTAACTACTAACTACGTAGTGTTACATGTCTCACATTGCCTCATGCTATTTCTTGTTCTAACAACCTTTACATATACTGAAGTTTGCTACTGTGTTTTGTGTCAAAGGGTGAGGCATTCTACCTATCATTGATAATATCACATTAGATTTGCACTAACTGAGGTTAGCATTCCTACGCATACAGTTTTTCAGACACACTTTATCATTAAAAAAATCTTTAATTAAGTCGAATTTAACCCATATTTCGCTTCAGCAGTTTAACCGTTCGAGCTGTTTTGTTACTCTATTTAAGTTGTTTATGGGTTTTCGAGCTTAAATTGCACTGTCAAAAACCAACACGCTACGCCCTAACGTCATATATCTTTTCAAACAATCAAGATTACTTTGGTCCATCACTTACTCAGAGAAGCTTTTTAACTGAAGTTCAACTACTCCATTCTTCAATCGAGGTGAGGGGTCCAGCATCCCTGTCTTGTCCTCCCACGGTGGGTTTTCATCTGGGTTCGTCACGGTTTTCCGGAAAAAATTTTTTAAGTCCTTGACATCAATATCTCGATCTTCTTCATCTAAAGCAGTTGAATAAAGTGAAAACCAATATTACCCTTCCAACAAAAAAATGCTTCTTTTGGGTCCTGAAAATGGAATCGCATCATCCTATATTTGTGGCGATCCAAATGACTTAACTCGTGAGCACTTTCACATCCTGTTTGCTTTTTCTACTTGTAATGAAATGAACATCAAATTTGGACACAGTTTTAAGATTCAAAGCCTTGATAAGTTGGAGCACTTCTTCCAAATACCTGACTTTATAAATTCGCCCACTTTGGATTTATACTTTTCGTGTTTCCCAATGACTTACATAATTTTGTGTATGTAACAAGAAGTTACGTATTGATAAACTGACAATTTCATCGTACAAAACCAACAAAAACTGTGTACTGAGGGCAAAAAGTAATACTTCAATTTTAATAAACAAAAGTTTGGGGAAAAATAACTACTAAAACGATAGATGATATTAATGATCATTATTTTTGCAAATATGGATAAGTGGTTGTTACGGATACGACGATGACGATGATGAAAAGATGATGGTGTTAACAGTTTATTATTTACCATTGGATTACAAAAGCATTTTTATTTTGCAAGTTTCTTATAAATGCTTAAGGCGTAGAAAACAACCCATATGGGGTTAACGAGTTCCTACACCTTACCTTAGTTTTTAATATCAAAAGAGTGGAGACAAAGTTCTAGTATCATTCCATACTATGTGAGGATAAAGTTCAAAGGCAAATGCTAGTGTCAAAAATGAATTAAAGGAAATAACAAAAACTGTAACGATGGTTTTAAAAATGATTGTGGTAGAGATAACAATGACAAGAACAACAAAAGATCAGTTGCTTGTAAAACAAATCTGGTTCTTGCTTAAAAGCATACCAATTACGAACCCCGGAGAAACGACTCTGTTTATTAAAGCAAAAGGCTCGGTACCTTTAGCCTTGTGATATACGTTCTCTAACGCCATACGAGTGTTGAATGCAGGTCGAAGAGACACGGAAACTCGAGATGACTACGGGGGTTTTACAAGGGGTGTTAGTTTTGTACGCCAAACTCGTTTAATTAAGGATAGTTTAATCTCCAATGATTGATTTCTAATTTAAGGAATTACATATTAATAGTAGGCCATGTGCTTCTGAACCCCGCATGGGTGTGATTTAGTCTTTCATGAACTGGGCTAGGGTTAAGAAGGAACTACGCTACCCTAATCGAACCGAAGAAAGATTATTCAAGCACAACAAAAATTAGTTATCACGATCCGGAGACCAAAGTAAGATAATTCGTTCGTTTCTTACAATTGTAGTTATAGTTTAAGTTACTTAATGGCTGATTTAGTTTATTCTCGATACAATTATTATCAGTGGATAGGCTTATCGTTTGAACTGACTTTGTATGCTACCGAAAGCGTTTGTAGTTACTACTATTTATTTACACCAGTTTATTGTTTATATCCTAGTTCGAACATCAATCAAATCATCTCAATCAACTCATCTCAATCAACTTATCTCAATCAACTCAATTCAAATCAACATTCAACTGAACTGAACCGAACTATACAAGGCTACAGTCACTTATCTATTGAATCGAAATTTGAATTAAAATACTGTATGAACGCTTAACACGAGATTGACGAGAGTTCGGATGGTCTTCTATCTATCAAAATCTGCAAGTTTCACGGCGTTAAATTTAATAACTACAAGGGGTACTCAGACATATATCTTTTCTTTCCAATACACTCTATTATACATTTTGTAAACCCGCCAGCGGTAACAAACAAAAATACTTTGAAAAATCTTTTTACGTTATTATTAAAACCAGGCAGGAAACAGAAGATGCTAATAGCTGATCTGGAATTCCAATGCCATTCGACTGTGTTCTCAAGTCGTGACAATGTCGTAGCCCATTTAATTGGAATGTAACTTCCTACTAATTCATAAACTCACCCACTCAATCCTCTCAGTGTCCTTGGACACATAAAACATAACCAGACCCCGCTACTGCTGTCTATCCAAGCGTAGGTGCTGTGCTAGGCTGTTGGACATGTCCTGCAGGTAGGTGCTGTGCTAGGCTGTTAGACATGTCCAACCTGTGTGGTGGTTGGCTTAAAGGCAGGTATCATCCGAAAAAACAATGTCACTGAGCATATTGAAGAGAGTCCATCTAATGCCGGTTTGATCTTTCACAGCATTAAAGACCAAGGCGTCTTCCCGTTTGCGCCTCTATCAATGAGAGGAAAGTCTTTCCAGGTGGTCGAAGACTTTTAGTGTCTTTGGCCCTGGACAAATTCCACCAAGAACAAGTTCGAGATGTATTGGGCGCTTGCTATGAAAGCAAGGTGTCTCAATGGAGTTGAAAATATTAAGATAAGCACAGTTGAAACAGCCCTGGAAAGACCTGTCGGGACGCACAACCGATACTATATTCTAGCTGATACAATCGTGTTCCAAACACCGAGTTATAGAAGAACAGCCAAAGGAATCAGACGATGTGGCCTGACGAAAACCAACGAAACACGCACGGTGCATGCCCTTTAGACAAGCTGCACGGCTTACAAGTATGGAGTATAAAAAGGAATGGATGGTTAGACATGCAGCTCCATTAAGACTGCGACAACGATTGTGATGATATGATCAAAACTAGTTTTTCTTCTCTAAATTCGGATAATCAATCTATTCTTTAATTGGCTGTGTCATGAAGGCAAGCACCAAACAAGTCATGCACAACATCTAAGGTGAACATAAGTAGTTCGGTGTAACAAATGTAAAATGTGTTGTAGGGAGTCAAAATCTCACCTTCAAATAGTAGCGGGATTCTAACAGTAGAAGGTTTTACAAGTTTCAAGTCACTGGGACATTGAAAATGAAGAATAGGAGTTGTGCACGATACATTCTCTTGTTCCGCGAGTAGTGAACGAGGAACGTCCTGAACCTGCAGAGAAAAGTACAAGCGACTTGGATTTTGAGCACATATATTAATTGATTAGTATATGTAAGTGGCGTGCTTAAATCCTTGCATGAGAAAAACTATGATAAATTTCGAGTTATAAGTTTTGATAAAAAAGTGACAACGCATTTTAATGGTTAATTGATACCCATGTGCAACGCAGTGAGACAGACAATCTAGCTCTTACTTAATTACATTATCAAAGTATTCGGTACCTTTTGACCCTTTGCATGGTTTTTATAATAACATGCAGGCTGTTCAAAAACAAAAAAAAATTGACACAGGCACCGCTTTTTAATTCACAAATATGGAAAACAAAAAAATGTAAGACATTCCTCAACATTGGCTTCTAAATATATTCACGAGTTATGACGCCATCCTCAAAACATTTGATGGCCTTGCAAAAAACTTGGACAATTAGGTACATACGAATCTACAGTTGTATCTAAGGTTTTGCATTAACAGACAAACTCTTGATTAATATTTTTGTCGGGAAACACACTTACATTTAAACCAAGTTCAAACGACGACTTTGTGGCATTTTTAGGAAACACGATGCTGATTCCTTCAAAGTCATCGGGAGACAGTTTTCCTCCCCTGGAGCTGATCGACGCCTTGTACGTTTGAGGGCGACACACTACAGCAAACGTGGCACATTGCTTGATTTCTGCCTCGGCGACGGGGAACTGATAATTGGGTACATCGTCTTCATTGTGGTATTCATCTTCAATATCTATTCAAAGAGGATGTTCCAAAGAGTTTGTAACAAAAACAAGGTCGTGCTCTATTTGGACCAACCGTTCCAACCTAATCTGGTTTTGGGTGGTTTGTTGAAACTTGAGTAGTATGGGATGTATGGAAATAGCCCCATTTTTGCGGGGAATCTCATTATATCTGCGTGAGAATAAATCATCTCTGAATGACGTCATACCTCATGAATAAAATGCGGTGGATTTAATTATCTCTTTTGTTATGACAAACGTTCGTTTTTTTCTAAAATGGTGCCAAATGCATTAATTATGCAAAACAGCTATTGCTATATCCGGCTAGAACCGGTTTTGATATGACATCATGTTTCTATTTTTATCTTTGGACAAGACACTATGAAGCTGGCGAAGCAAAGCCGTATTGTCATTTCAGCCAAGAAACAGCAAGCTTTAAGAAAGGTATAGGGAGTTTAGAACTTATGAAAATGCAGGAAAGAAATAAACAAATAAATAACTTAATCCCCTATTGTTTTTGTTTTTGTCAGCTGTCGGCGCGATTTCGCATGTTAATGAGGCTGTAAATGGTTGAGTGAGTTTTTGAATATTCAATTAGGGCGCTGGTAAGCATACCAGAAGTAAAATTAGGGAAAACGTGATAAACATTATGAATTTTTAATTGAACATTTGATGAAATAGACCCCATCACCCAAGAAGACACGAAAAGACTACGAATAACACTTTTTTATTAATAAATCGTTAGAAGCTATATGTCAATCTATCTTATCCATTTCTCGGGTTTTTTCATCACAGGTTGAAGCCTTTTTGTCATTTTTTCTGTTTGTAGTTTGTTAGGATTGGGTCCCGTACCGATAGGTCCAGAGTCTATGTAGGATATCCATTGAGGTTTCTTTCTCTTTCGTCGAGGTTGTATCCTCCGTTTCTCAGTAGGAGGTGGAGTAGGAAAAGGAGAATCACCTCATCATGGACTGGGTGTGAGGTTGGGCTCTGAACTTGTTGGGCTTTGCACCATTGGCTTGATGGGGGTAGCAAAATATCGCCACCATTGTTGAACATCGGGGAGAGTAATTTCTGATTGAGAAGGTAGTTTGGTTGGGACGGAAGACGTCTGCTGTTGGGAAAGAGTCAGGGGTTGGATCGGCGGTCCACTTTCCATGTGAAAAGCTGGCGGGTAGTTAATCTGGCGTTGAAAGTTAAGATAACGTTGAAGTTTTTGCTAATACATCTGTGCCTTGACATCAGCTGGTAAATCAGACCGGGCCAAAATTAGGTCCATGTCTTTGTCCAAACGACTCATTTCTTTCACCTCCGGAGGTTGTGTTATATTTTCTCTTCTTAAAAACTCTGCAATTGATTCGGTACCTGACATTTCTTGTGGTTTTTTTTAAGGCTCTGGATCATTTGGTAACACATTCGTCCTTGACCGCCATTCCCCAGGGGTATTAGGTTTCAGGTGGATAAAGAGGTATCCATAAGGGAGGCTGACAGCTTCGTCATACTTTCTCATAAGCGCTTCTCTTTTGCCAATGTTATCTCTTGGATTATTGAACAGTACAAGATAGTGACTATTCAAACTGAACCTGCAGTTGATTTTTGATTGTTTGAACAGGTTCTGGGTCAAAAATAATACACTAAGATTGCGATGATGAGATCCTTTGATCGCTAGAAGTCTCTGCGATCTGGTCGTCCAGTACGATTAAGTTGTTTACCATCGGGTCTAGTTACCAATCTTCTTCGAGTCATCTGCGCAGGTCTGAACCAAGTTGGCGGTGTCTTTAAGGCTTGTGCAAATTTGAAGAAATAACAAACAAACTTTCTCATGTACTTATGCTTTTAGCTCATTCTCTGCTTTTAAGTTTATGTCTGAGCATGGGCCAAGATAATGCAGTAACTCTTGACGCTCTAGATGCCCTTCTGGAGAGAAACTTAGCTCCGCTTCGAGATACAGTGGAAGGCCTAAGAGAAAGCGTAAACTTTCTCAATCATAACTTCGACTCATTGCAAGCGAAAATTGTCGGTTTGGAGAAGATGGCTAAAGATGTTGATAAAGAGAATAAATTTCTCAGAGCTGAAGTGACAAGACTCACAAAGTCAATTGGTGAACTCGAAGGTGCGATTACCGTTATTCAGCAGTACACTCGGCGTGAGTGTGTCCAAATCGCGGGAATACCAATGCAGCCGGGCGAAGATACGAATGATATTGCAATCAAGGTTGGTTCTTTAATGTGGCCCGATCTGGATGAGAGAGAAATTTCGGTATCTCACCGTCTCCCTGCACCAAGTTACAGCTCAAGAATGAGCAACCCAAGACCAAGACCTCCTGGGCCTCGTTGCAACTGCCGAAAATCATTGTGAAATTTGCAAGAGACATAAAAGAAAAGTTTTATAAAGGCAGAAAGCAACCGAGGAGCTAATCTACTGCTGATCTCGGACTATCCAGATATACACAATAAAATCTTCGTATCTGAAAGTCTGAGCCCAAGAAATAGAGCAATATTCAAAGATAGTTTAGAACTTAAAAACAAGAATGGATTCAAGTTTACAAGGACCCATCAAGGCCGAACATACATTCGCAAGGACGTAGACTCTCCGACAAGACTCATACCGAAAAAATCTGATCTGATATATATAAAACACTGCCTGTTGAATTTCGGTTAAACAAACGTGAGTGCCTTCGCATTACAACCACTGTCATGAATGTATCAGCTAATATTTTACGGCGTGACTCACTTTGCGACAATCACAACTAGGATGAGAGCTAAGTATTTCAAAACTATAATTTCTAAATGATTATGCTTGCCGCAGATAGTTAAGACAAAGTAGGGGCTTTATTTCCCTTTAGATCTCTAGATAAACACCAGATAATCGAGGAGCTCGGATTCAATTCGCATTCTAGCTGCCTCTGTTCTGGAAAAAATTGTAGAAGTCGTCTAAAAGATCTACCCGTTCTGCAGTTTACTTCTACACTTGATAATAAAAAAATTATGCTAAACATTCGCGGTTTTGACCCTAAAATATATATATATTAACGGAAGTTAAATTTGATTATTGTACTAGTCATAAATTCCATAGTAGCGAAGATATTTGAG
>JANVCF010188267.1:0-10119 GCA_025388745.1 Hydrozoanthus gracilis
GCAGATGTCTAGAAATTTAAACTCGGCTTTAAACAGAATGTAACAGTTGGTGCCTGGGTTTTCAAACTACACTAATATTCGAAGAAGCTTGATTTGTATAGACTAATTAATGATCTGTTTTTAAGCAACCAGCTTTTAATAGAAAGATAGCAGTTGGCGATTTCCAAACTGAACTAGAATTCTTTTAGCGTCAAAGTTCGCTTCTAGTTTCAAAGTTGCCAGGCGATTAATTTTACAGCCCAAAAACATTCTAAGCAATTCTAGCAAAAATACCGACACCAAGCTTTTCAGTAAATAAATTTGTAGTGGTGACACGTTTCTTACATATCAAACCGGGTTTATTGTTACAAATATATATTGTGTAACAAAGCCGGTAGCTCACAGGTTACGATTTCTGGCGTCACTCTGACATAGTTCCCTAAGGGGGATTAATTTTCCCATTAAAGTAAACCTGAATAGAGACAAACTGGGAAGAAACAGCTTATCAATGAACAAAATTGGAGAAGTGGCAGATCTAATCTCGACAATCTCAACTGATAAGCCACGTGCTCGCCAAGATATTAGTGCATCTCAGAACTTTTGAGTTCTGTCCATGGCACCCTCGGTGCTTCCTCGGGCCTTCGATCAAGACCCTTCGATTTCCCCCGATCCAAAAGTCGGATTCATGACCAATGTGCTCGCAAAGATTTGAGAGCGTGTTTTGGGGTTTCGTCCATGGTATCATAGGCGTTTCATCGGGCCGTTGTCAAAATCCTTCGGATTGCCATCGATATTATCGGCGCTTACTCGGGATTCCCCGCGTGGAACACAGGAAAACCCTAATACTCTTTTCTCAAAAAGACCGGATAATCTAAAAGCCGAAAATGGGCTATAAAAGAGACCTAAAAAGACGTCTGCAGAGGAGCCGAACACAGTACGTAATTCCCCAATCTTGAGCACTTCCGTTCTCATTGAGAACTACTAGTTACAATTATATATTGTGCAACAAACCTGCCAAGCCTGCCCATAAAACATAAGTTTAAGTATTTCGGACAAGTTTTGAGTAAAAAAAAAACTTTATTCATTACGATGGATCACGCTAGGTTTATTAAAATCTGGCAAGAACAAGCTTGATTTGTAGAAATTCTCTGATTTTAAGCCTTTTGACGGTAATCTAAGCTTTTAACAGAAAGATTTTAGTTCGGGTGGTTTTTCAAACTGCATTAATATTCGATGGCGACAAACTTTGCTTCAATCTAATTTTATAAGGGAAAATTACTCTAAGTGGAAGCGTCAAATGATTAGCCATTTTAGAACCAAAAAATATTCTTAGTAGAAATACAAGACGTATTCAAGAAAAAAAAAAAAAAAAAAAAAACAGCATCAAGGTTTTGATTAAACAAAATCATAAGTGTGACAAGTTTTTTATATAACAAACCGGTTTTATTGTTACAGTAAATATACATTTTTTACAAACCAGGCGCCACTTCACAAATTACGGTTTCTGGCGTACATGGACACGACATCACAAAAGAGACAATTCAGTAAACCTGAATTGAGACAAACTGAGAAAAAAATGGCTTATCAATGAACAAAATTGCAGAAGTGACAGGTTGATACAATTATATATATTGTACAACAAACCAGCAGAAATATATTTTAACCTTTGTTTCCTTGTCCACAGCTTTAATTCCACTCCGGACTGTATTAATCTCAATGATCGACTAGTCAAGTCTGCTCAGTTTCTTTGATCGACTATTCCAGTCTACTCGATACAGTTTCACTTAATGTTCATAGCAATATCAAAACACTTACTCATTTCGCTCCATTTTTTGCTTCAATACGACCTCGTGTCGCATCTCTCAAAAACTAGATAAGAACGGGTTATTCAAGTTCAGAATTCAGTCACGCGCGACTGGCGTGACTTCAATTTCACAACTACCCAACCATCTACCCAAAGGAATCTCAGATGATCACGATGTTCTGGTGCAATGGAAATGTTCAGAAACGCCTTCTCAATATCACCTGTGACTGCCACCTTATTGGCGCCAAACCGAAGTAGAATATCGAATATTAGAGGCGACAGAGGGGGATCTGCATAGAGACAATCGTTCTGACTTGGATCATCTCCCTTAGCTGACTTAGCAGACGCATCATACACTACACGAAGTTTAGTGGTCTCTCTGTCCATTCGAATCACTTCACGATAAGGAAAATAGTGCACAGTTCCAGGTGCAGTTGGTTCATCATCAACTTGAACTTTCTCAACAATGCCTTTCTGTTTCTGTTCAGAGATGGTTCTTTCATACCCTCTTAGAACCTCTGGTTTCGTTTGCAGTCGACGCAGGGTTGAATTCAATTTCTTGATACACAAAGAATAATTGTCAGGTAAAACTGAATATTTCTCCTTGAACGGTAGTTTGGCTTCATACCTTTGACCACTAAATCTGACTTCCTGTGTAAATTTGTCATAAACGGACAGTTCATTCTCCTTGATTCCAAGGGTTTCTAAGTCCCAGATTTTATGTAACAGGTCACTGAGCCTGAGGTCTTCTTGTTCTATTACTGGGTCAAGAACTGTAGTGTCAACTCTTAGGACATGAGTAGATGTCAGGTTTACAGCACATTCAGGCTTGCCTTGGCAATCGGTGACCACAGGGCCTGACAAAACCCATGCCAGTCTGATACAAAGGGCAATAGGGCCTGCCACCTTCCCCCGTCTAACAGTACCAGACACAAAGTTCCAATAGTAATCAGCACCAATTAAGACATCAATTTCTACATCATTTCAATTGGTTGTTGTATCTGTTAGCTCTAAGTCTTGCAAATGAGGAGACTTGTCAATGGCAACATTCACTTCTTGATTGCTGAGTGGACCGCAAACCACTGGTACACTGAACGCATACACATAAAGTTCCATACCTGTGTTACTAGCAATACTCAATTGCACAAGTTCACATTCCTTCAATCTAGGTGACTCATCGCCAAAAGCCTTTATCAAAAGTTTTTTCAGTTCCAGTAGAGTTCAGTGTAAGGGTGTCAGTCAGTTTATGTGAAACATAGGATCGCTGGCTGCAAGAGTCAAAGATAATTCTGGCCTTCACTTTCTTGTTTGGACTTGCTGGGTTGCTAATAATTCCTTGAGCAGTTTGTAACAGCGCAGAAGTGTTTGTGTTAACGCACAATGATGTTGTTCCATGTGTTTGTGGCTTGAAGTGGATAGATGTAATTCTCTGTTCAGTTGGTTCGGTTAATCCTGTCTGCCGGTGGCTCCGTTTGAACAGATAGCAGAATTATGAGGGCCAGAACACTTGAAACATTTAAATGTAGCCCTTGATGGACAATTTCGAGCGACATGTGCAGTACGTCAACATAAGTAGCATCTTCCTTGGCGTTTGAGTATATCTTTTCGTGCAGACACATCCGTTACAATGTGGCACTTATTCGATCCATGTTGCTGTTCACAGAAAACACAAGATTTTGGTGTTTTCTTGATATCAGATTGTCCAGTTTGAACATGTAGAGTTTGCAATGACGCATAATTATCTCTCCTTTGCATTGGAATCTTCTTTTTCTCTTCAGAAGCAGAAGACGCACTGACATATAAACACATTTCCCTCGCTTCAAGTTCTTCCTTAAATGACTCAAGTAAGACATCTAGATCCCATTTGTCTTTACCCAACTTACGAGTAATAATTAATTGGAGCTCAGCTGGGATTTTATTCATGAGTATTGGTACAAGCAATTTCCCATACTGCTCACTATCAATTCCTAGGGTTTTTAATCCTCACACGTGTCGCTCAACAGTGTCATAAACTGCTCTCAATTTCTTTACATCCAACACATTAACACTTTAATTCTACTTTTAGCAAGGCATCCATGTGAGCTGAAATAATAACTACCTGTGCTCCAAATCTTTCTTCTAGTAGCTTAACAGCTATGTCATAATTTGAATCTGAAAGTGTCAGTCCTGCTACTGTAGCAAACGCTGGCCCTTCCAGCAGTCCCAGTAAATAGGTCATTTTGTTCACAGGCGGTACTGAATTGTTTTCGTGGATTGTTGTTTTGAACGCATCCCAAAACCCTCGATATTCTATTGGGTCACCTTTGAAATGCTTTAATTCTACTTTAGGTAATTTTACACTTTGAGTAGAAGAAAAACAAGCCACAATGGCTTCGTGTAAAGTATTTTTAATTTCGCCCGATTCTTCGATTTCCATGTCGATTTGTTCTTCATCCTCAATACTTTGCATGATCTCGTTGTCCAGTTTTTCTAGCGTTTTCAGCTTGTCACGCAAGGATTTTTTTAAACCTCGATCTCATTTTTTTGTTTTTATTCATATGCGTAAGAACAATGTCCGGCACGAATTTTTGTGGGTTTCTTTGATTGCTCGTCCTGTGGCATTTCTCACAATAATGCCTAATTGTTCTGCAATTATCCACGCAAATATGTCCACACAATTTTCACATCCTTGGATCGCTGGTTCGAATCCAATTCGAACTGACCATGAAATATACTTTGTATTTCGTTTCCTTGTTCACAGATTTAATTCCATTCTGGACTGTATTAATCTCAATGATCGACTACTCAAGTCTGCTCAGTTTCTTTGATCGACTATTCCAGTCTACCCGATACAGTTTCACTTAATGTTCATAGCAATATCAAAACACTTCTCTTTTCGCTCCATTTTTCTCTTCAATACGAGCCCGTGTCGCATCTCTCAAAAACTAGACAAAAACCGGTTATTCAAGTTCAGAATTCAGTCACGCGCGACTGGCGTGATTTCAATTTCACAACACCAGCCAAGCCTGCCATTTAAGTATCTTTGGACAAGTTTTGAATAAGAAAACTATATTCGTTACGATGGATCACGCTAGGTACGTTTATCAAAAGTTGGCAAGAACAAGCTTGATATGTAGAAATTCTCTGATTTTATGCCTTTTACGGTAATCTAGGCTTTTAACAGAAAGATATTAGTTGGTAGTTTTTCGAACTGCAATATTATTCATTGGCGACAAACTTCGTTTCTAATTTTAAACGGGAGCAAACTACTCTAAGTGAACAATTTCGTTAAACAACAAATTGCTGACTTCCGCTGTGGCGGTTTTAAAAAACCGTATTAAGAGAAAAGCAGCAAGCCCAGCCGTACAACCCAAAAGTATTCTTACCAATAATACAACTAACAAACCAGCAACCCCGCAGATTACTGTATCTGGCGTATTTAGACAAGGGTTAAAATTCCCCATCAAAATAAACCACTGCCACCCAATGCAATAAATTTCGGACAGGCTTTGAAAAAGAAAACCATATTTCTTCCGATGAATTGTGTTAGATTTATTTAAGTCTGGGAAGAAGAAACTTGATTTGTTATAGCCAGGAAAACAGCAGATGTAATTCGTGATCTCGAAAAAAGCTACTCCTCCCTCCTACAAACCCGACTCTCGCGTCCCCTGCAACGATCCCAGAGGTCTTTGCGAAACAAAATTCGGCCCAGGTTTCCACTCGTTTCTAAAGTGGCCTATTGTAGAGCTGACAAGTTTGTTACACATAACAAAAATTGATTGTTGCAAACTTACAGAAAAAGGTGTCAGGCTTAATTGGACATGACTAACAAAAGAGATCAGTTAATTTTCCAAATCGTATGGAAAGTAAACCTGAATTGAGACACACTGGTTCAGGTTACAAATTTAAATTGTGTAACAAAGCGGCCACCAAACAAATTACGGTTTTAAGTGTCTTTGGGCAAGCTTTTAATAAGAAAACTATGATTCATTCCGTTGGATCACGTAAGACATTTTTCAAATTTCGCAACAAATAGCTTAATTTGGAAAACTCTAAACTTCTTTTAAATTTAAATCTCCTGACTCTAAAGTCGTATTTTCAAACAGAGATAAGAGTTGGTGATTTTTGCAAACTGTCAATATGATTCATTTCGCGACCAATATTGCTTCTCATTCCAAAAGAAAACTACTTCCCTAAGCGAACCTTTTCGTTCATTCATAAGTTGCTTACTTCCAGTGTTAACCAGTGGCTATTTTTAACCCTAAGCGGCCACAAACCTAAACAAGATTTAACTAAAGGGAAGGGGGACATAACAAACGTGCCAACCCTATCATACCCTTATAGCATTAATAGAAAATATAGCAACATCGACTTTTTCAATAAACAAAATAAAAGGGGTCACATGTTTTAACTTCATAAAACAGCTTTCTTACAAATATGTATTGTGTTACAAACCCACCACCCTACAGGTTGCGGTTTCTGATGTAATCGGCCAAGGTCTTCTAAAATAAATGAAATTTTCTCCATCAAAGAAAACCTGCATTGGGACAAACTGGGAAGAAACGGCTTATCAATGAACAAAATTGGAGAGGCGACAGGTTCAATTGTGTAACAATGGTGCCACCAAGCAAATCATATACAAGTTTAAGTGTCCTTGCATGGACAAGCTTTGAATAAGAAAACTGTATTTATTCCATTGGATCATTTTAGACTTTTCTGAAATCTGGCAAGAACTAAGTTCTTTTAAATTTAAGCGCCCTGGCTCAAAACTCACCTTTTAAACAAAAAAAACTGTTTTTGCGAAACAAGAGGCTACAAGAGAATTATATTAAGTCAAACTGATAAACAAAGGGCTTTATCGTATAGAAAATTTAATAAGCTTTCAGAAAATGTATACTTTAGTGGGACTTTGATAAAAACTTAACGCGCTATACGCGAAAAGGCGAAGGTGCTGAAAAGGTGCGTCTGATTCCTTAAATGTCCTTGCATGGACAGGCTTTGAATAAGAAAACTATGTTTATTCTATTGAATCATTTCAGTCTTTTCTGAAATCAGGCAAGAACTAACTTCTTTTAAATTTAAGTGTCCTGACTCAAAACTCAC
The DNA here is from genome assembly GCA_025388745.1 of Hydrozoanthus gracilis. Classification (NCBI taxonomy): domain Eukaryota; kingdom Metazoa; phylum Cnidaria; class Anthozoa; order Zoantharia; family Hydrozoanthidae; genus Hydrozoanthus; species Hydrozoanthus gracilis. The sequence goes on from JANVCF010188267.1 coordinate 6,866, forward strand.
CTTTTAAACAGACTGAGATAACACTTGGTGGTTTTGGTAAACTGTTATTATATGATTCATTTTGCGACAAACTTTGCTTCTAATTTCAAACGAAACCTACTTAGCTTCTCTAAGCGAACCTTTTCGTTTAATCACTAAGTTGCAGCTGATTCCCAGCGGCCTGTTAAACTGTGGCGATTTTTCACCCTAAACTGCAAGAAACCTAAACAATATTTACGTAAGGAAAGCGGGACATACAAACGTGCCAACCATATCTTACTCTTAGCAATAATAGAAGATATAGCAGCATCGACCTTTTCAATAAACAAAATTAAAGAGTCACACGTTTGTAACTCAACAAAACAGCTTTGTTACAAATATGTATTGTGTTACTCCCGCAAGGTTTTCTAAAAAAGGTGAAAATTTTCCCATCAAAGAAAACCTGCTATGCGAGAAAATGGGAAGAAACAACTTATCAATGAACAAAGTGGAGGGGCGACAGGTTCAACTGTGTAACAAAGCTGCCACCAAGCAAATTACGGGTTTCAGTGTCCTTGCACGAACAATATTTGATTAAGAACACTTAATATTCATTCCGTTGGATCACGTTAGACTCTTCTAAAATTTGGCAAGAACAAGTTTAACTTGGAAAACGTTTAAATTATTTTAAATTTAAGTGTCCTGACTCTAAACTCGCCTTTAAAACAGAGATATTGCAAACTGTCAATATGATTCATTTTGCGACCAATATTGCTTCTAATTTCAAAAGAAACCTGAACTTCTCTCAGCGAACACTTTTGTTTAACCACAAGTTGCTGATTTCCAATGCTAAACTGAGGTGGTTTTTAACCCTAAGCGGGCACAGACCTAAACAAGATTTACTTAATGGGAAGGGGACACTACAAACGTGCCAATTAGCAATAATAGAAGATATAGCAACATCGACCTTTTCAATAAACAAAATTAAAGGGGTCACATGTTTTAACTTAATGAAACAGTTTTGTTACAAATATTTATTGTGTTACAAATCCACCAACTTACAATTTACTCTGCCAAGGTTTTTTAAAATAAGTGAAATTTTCTCCATCAAAGAAAACCTGCATTGGAACAAACTGGGAAGAAACGGCTAATCAATGAACAAAATTGGAGGTGTGACAAGTTAAATTGTGTAACAAAGTTGCCACCAAGCAAACTACGGGTTTAAGTGTCCTTGCATGGACAAGCTTTGAATAAGAAAAACTATATTTATTCCATTGGATCATTTTAGACTTTTCTGAAATCTGGCAAGAACTAAATTCTTTTAAAATTAAGCATCCTGACCCTAAACTCACCTTTTAAACAGACTGAAATAACACTTGGTAGTTTTGTTAAACTGTCATTACATGATTCATTTTAATTTGCGGCAAATTTCGCTTTTAATTTTAAAAAAAACATACTAAGCACTATAAGTATAAGTGAACAGTTTCGTTTAACCTGTTGCTGACTCCCAGTGTTTAACTGAGGCGGTTTTGACCCTAAACTGCGAGAAGCCTAAACAAGACATTTTTTTACTGAGGGGAAATGGGATGTAGCGAAGATGCTACCCCCTAAAGGTCGTGCTGTTGAAGCAGCCAGCCAAAATTTTACAACCTGAACATATTCCCAGCAAAAAACAAAATGTAATCTAGCAATTATGATATAGTTCCATAAAATCTTGCAATTTGATTGGTTTCGAGGAGTGGTTAATCGCGGTATTTCAAGCGCTTGATAGTTGTAATTCAAAACCACTATGACAACAAATGCTTCAAAGAAAATGGCGGAAGGTGTTTGGAAGCGTTGCGTTTGGAAAAAACGAAAGCCTCAGTAACTATCAATGTTGAAAGGACAACAAGATTGAAGAAGGTCAGTTTTAGTCAAAAAGTTTTTAATATAGTTTTTTTCAGCTACAGTTTAAAATTTTTGAAATTGAACGACACTTGTCGCATTTGTTCATGTGAGACAGTGCCGGTTTCTGTAGGCTGCTGCTTCCAATTGTTTTTCAGGTTTTCTGTAACTTTGAAGTAAACATGTCCATAAAGACGAACCGCTGTCAGCATATGTTTATTTGAACCTGTCGGTCACTGCTGCGATTTTATCGTTTAGCTAAACTTTTTGGAACTTGGGAAATGGAAAACAGTATCTTAAAATCGCAAAATGAAAAACTTGACGGTCAACCAAGACGACCTTTTTTTACAAACGTCGTTATGAAAGCATAGTTTCATAAAGGAGGATTTGCAAAAGCTAAATTCATTTTAGGTAAAACTAACACTACTGAATTTTGAACATATGACTTACTTATGACAAACATATGAGAAACCTATGATAAGTCATAGGTTTGTCATATGTTTTTTATATTTTTGTCTCATGTTAGTCATATGTTGTAGTGAAGGAACAAAACATATGACTGTGGCATATGCAGATGTGTCATATGTTTGAGAAACAATATGACAACTATGACTTGTGTGACTTAATCAGGCATTCATGGATATATGACTCATGTGACTTTGCTTTGACATATATGACCAAATTGACATATGTGTCATACATTGTAAGACCTATGACTGTGGCATATTCAGATGTGTCATATGTTTGAGAAATAAAATGACAGGTATGACTTGTGTGACTTAATCAGGCATTCATGGACATATGACTCATGTGACTTTGCTATGACACATATGACCAATTGCAAACTGACATATATGTCATACATTGTAACACATATATATGACTGTGGCATACTGACATATGTATCATACATTGTAAAACCTATGACTGTGGCATATTAATACCAGTCATATGTTCTAGAAGACTATGACACATGTGACACATGTGTGGTAATAACGTATGACACATGTGACAGTTTCTCTAGTGTAACGATAAAAAAAACATGACACATGTGACAGTTTCCCCAGTGTAATGATAAAAAAGATATGACACATGTGAATTTGACAAGGGTACAACTTATGACAAATGTGATTCAAAATGTTTTTGTTTGTACAAAATATGTGACTTCGGACATAGCGATTGCAATATTTATACAACACATTGTGTAGATTGTACACAAACATGGCATAATATCATTATATAATACTGTATGATTGTCTAGAACTCTCAAGCTTGGTAATAATGTATATACTATCAAAACAAACCACACAAATGCTACAGTATGCTGGTCACTCGATGCGCATGTGCGTGCTTGTGTGATGGCGTCTTTTTCCTTCGTCGTCAAATCCGAAATCTTTTTTTGTGTTTAAGCC
>JANVCF010188278.1:0-20389 GCA_025388745.1 Hydrozoanthus gracilis
ACGGGGCAAAAGTCGCCATGCCGCAAGAGCCCACGAAAACAGGACATAATTTTCTCGGTTGGTTTGAAGATCCTACTAAAAATAACGCGTTTGATTTTACGAGAACCATTACTGCAGATACGAGCCTTTATGCCAAATGGATTAAAGCTCACATTGTGACTTTTAACACAGATGGTGGCTCGGCAGTCCCAAAACAAACCATTAATCCAGGTAAAAAGGCTACCCGACCAGAGAATGATCCTACTAAGCCAGACAAATTCTTTGTCAACTGGTTTAAAAACAACGATAGAACAGATACCGCAGCCGTCTTTAACTTTGCTGTGGAAACCATCACTAAAGCAACGACCATTTATGCCCGATTTAACGCCGCCCCGACGATTGTGAATCGGGGAAGATACATTTATGCACTTTCTCTGCTTTACCCCAGTTTTACAAGGCTTGCTACGGCCCCGATCACAGGTAGAGTGGAGGCCAGAACAGCCACGTTTGTACATTCTCATCCTTCTGTTAATAGAGAGGGGCTTGTGATTTGTTTAGCTGTATTCAAGTAGCAGGATATCGTTGGATGTAATTGGTTGGCAGACTACTCGGTTAACAAGATGTCTTAACGTTTGAGTGGTCCGATGTTTTAAAAAAACTGTACTACTCGACCGTCTGATTTTAACACTTGATTATGTGATAACGTTCAAGAAATAAGAACACCGTACGTGTGTTTTGTCTTTACTTGCCTTTGGCTGTTTTGTTTTGCACACTGAAACGCGTTGTAGGAGAAAGGCCGGGCACTTTTGGATTTTCAAGATATTGAAAAGCAGTTTTCCCTTTTGTCCCAGTTGAACAGTCGAACTACATTGACGAGTATTTTCGTATCGGGAATAAACTATATATTAAACTCTCCAGTGGATAGACAACGAAGCTGTGGAGTGTTAATCTTGAACATGTAGTAACACAAAGCAACTTCACAATGCCACTAGTACTTTTTGTGACAATTTTTTTGTGGGGAACATTCATGACTGCAACTGATTGTAATTTCAGCCTCATGAAGATGGCCCGCTATTCTTCCCCGTCGTCTCAACTATAAATTTAGGCTCGCACACTGTTCTTGACTTCTACCATCGCATGAAGAGAACGCCGGCAGAACAAGAAGGTCACGAAGCAGAGCACACTTGCAGTTCCGAAACAAAAGAGGTAAATTGTAAAGTAGGCAAACTAGTACAACAAAGTGTACTATAGTCAGTACAGAAAACATCTTTCCGTTCGAGCACTTCTATATAAGGCGATGAAAATTAACTCTGTCACTTGGATATATTTGCCTAAAATCACCAGAGCAGCTAGCAACTCATTCCAAGAAAAACTGTGATTCCAGAACATAACTCGGATAAGAAACTGATTTAGAGCTGGTGTTGAGAAAGTATTTAAAGTGGCATTCGTTTTGATAGTCGAGAAGTAAAAAGGTGTTGGTATGTTTCAGATGAGGAGAATTTGATGGAAAATTAAAATTATGAACTCTACTGACAAACTTGCTGTTTTTTCTTCAGGAAATTGCCGATTCCAGTTTGCAGAAAGATCGTTATTTCATGTCGCTGCTTTTAGAACCCCGGAGTTTGCTTCTACTCTGTGAGAACTTGTACACTGACTTTCTCCACGGCATTGAAGAGAGAGAGGTGGACGAAATTTCCAACAAGACTGCAAATGCGAGCTTTTGTGAATCGCAGTTAGGTGATACTCTTCACCGCCAAACCCGAGTTTCGCTAACAATACGGCACGTACCAAAAACGTTAAAAGTAAAACTGAAGTTAGGAATTGGTAGATGAACGTACTTGGGAACTCGAGTGAGCGTTAAAACAATCGTTCAAGAGAATTTAGTGCTGGAAAAGGTATATGAACTGTCCGACCCGGACTTGAATGAAGATACTACAAGTTTCTTTTTAACTGTCTTGCCATTCAATTCTAAGCATACGAAAAATTGTAAAGTCAGTGATAAATGTGCTTCACGGTGACTTAAATAATCTTTTACACATGTACACATATATACTGTTATCAAATGTAAGTGAATGGTTAATATACTAGGGAGTTTACTCAACGAGAACGGTGACATCACGACGATGAATGAAAACAATAGCGATTACAGCAGCTGCACGTTGGAATGCACCAAGCGGGCCACCTGTACGCCGTTGTCTTACGACCTAAAGAAATTTTCTCAGTCTTTGTTCACTTTTAAGAAAGAAACTTTGATCATTTTCTTTTCGCAAAGCGAAATTTTGGAAAAAAAGGGAAAGCAGATGAGCCGAGCGTGATCAACTTGTCAAACCAGAAGTGTGTTGTTTGTAAGCAGTCGTGTCTTCTTCGTTGTTTAAGGTCTCTATAGCATCACCACCAGACAAACTGATAACGCTACATGTAAATTTAATTAACAGCTAGAAATATTGCTTAACAACAAGCCGAAGATATTGTTTACATAAGAGGTAATACTGTTGTTTCATGGAATATCCTAGTCGGTTAAACAAGCTTTCTAATGCGTGGTTGAAGCTATAAAGAAGTTTGATTGAAACTCTTCGATTTTCGTAGGACATCTTTTCGTCTTTTTACGCATTTAGGTTAAGTCATAAGTTTTATCCTAAGTGCATAAAATGACGAAAAGATGTCTTACGAAAATCGAGCACTCTTTGACCTTCCGGGGAGGGGGCTTATTAGAGGGCGGGAGAGGACAGTAACACACCAAGAAATCCGAATACCAAACAGATTTAGTAGCAACTAGAAATGCTGTGTTCCTCTAGCGTTAAGTAATAAACACTTTATAAAAACTGAAACAGAGAAACAGTCGACTCTTAAAATGTATTTTTGATACAGACGGCTTATGTTAAGCTCCATCGTCTTTTTAGGAGGGTAGGGGAGGGGGAGACGGGGGTCTTATTGAAGCGTTTACGATAACCAAGACATTTTTGGCATGCATGTATTTTATTTATAAGGAAATTAGTAGCACCACAGGCAAATTTTGCCGACCCTTTTATGATATAAATTCCGAGAATTTTTTTTGGTATTTTTGGGCCTTTAAGCAACAACTTCCCTGCCACAATGATTGGTGAACTTTGTGAGGAACTGACAAGTTCATCTAACAAGCAACCCCTAGGTAACTCCCCCCTTCAATCTGAAACGTTCCACGTTTTTTCTGCATCTGTTGTAATCACCAAAGATGAGAATACTCTAACAAATCCTTTGCAAAAGGCCTACAATGTGCCCCTTTCTGAGTACCAGGCCCAACAATTACCGATGACCAGGCCAGTAATTACTGAGTACCAGGCCAGTAATTACTGAGTACTAGGCCAGTAATTACCAAGTACCAGGCCAGTAATAGACCAGTTTGGAATTTCAGGAACACGGTCAGGATAAAATGAAATATTCATCAAACTTAAGAAGGGAATAATAATGAATCCCATCGCGCTTCATTCCTTTGTGTAAGTTTTACAAATTTTACATTTTATCCAGACTAGCGCACATGTTTCTGACCAGGCTTACCAGTGCCATTGGTACTGGAGTACCATGCCAGTTTGGGACAGTAACTATTGAACACCAGGCCAATACAGGACAGTAACTATTGAACACCAGGCCATAATGGGACAGTAACTATTGAACACCAGGCCAATACAGGACAGTAACTATTGAACACCAGGCCAATATGGGGCAGTAACTATTGAACACCAGGCCAGTACAGGCCAGTATCTTAAAAACCAGGCCAATATGGGACAGTAATTATTGAACACCAGGTAAGTACTGGCAAGTAACTCTTGTTGCCAGGCAAAAAAAACTTTTATGTTGAATTTTCCCCTTTACACCATAAGTTTAATGATTATATTGAATAATCGTAAAGTAAATGGTCCAGTAAATAACCCAATACTGCCCATTCATTTTCCTTTTACAAAGTGGAAGTTTATTTGTTTGTGATAGTACTTCATTTTGAAACACATATTTCTGAAAGCTTTAAATACTACTCTTTGGAGTACATACTACCGTTTTGACTAGCACTATTTTTCATCAATCAATTTTACAATCCTAAGTTCTAGCAAATTCCTTGTGAAGAAGGCCTACAAATTGATATAGCAAGCCACTAGAGACTTTAAGGTAATGGCAGACTCAGTAATGTTATATCAGCATAACAGCAGTAGTGAACATTTTACAAACAACATTGCAGCAACAAAGATATATATAGTCTCATAATGTACAAAAATAATTAATTTATAAATTACTTATTTTAGTTAACACAAATACTAATTTGATCAAGTCTTTCGGAATGACTTTAGAATTGGGTAAATATTTTCAAATGCTTCATAGATTTCTGAGCGAACTTTAGCTCCTGCAAACAAATGAAAAGAAAATTAGCCTTGCATCCAAGAAAACAGCATAATAATAATAATAATAATAATAATAATAATAATAATAATAATACACATTTGTATAGCGCTTATACATAGGCTCTAAGTGCTCTACAATATTTTAAAACTGAAAACTAATACAAAACTAGGGCTCGTACATATAACTACTATGCCACTAATGATAAAATTGATCTAAATACTAGCTACAAACTAATATGTAGATACAACTACAAACTAATACAATTTACTAAGTAGATAAATCAAAAACATGTGAACCATTACTAAAACTATCAATTATTCAATTCTAGTAAAAATTAAAAGCAAGTTTAAAGAGATGGGTCTTAAGCTGAGATTTAAATGTGGAGAGACTATGCACAGATTTAATGTTTTCAGGTAAATCATTCCAGAGGTAAGGAGCACGAACAGAAAAAGAGTGAAGGCCATAAGTCTTAGTATTAAATTTTACAGTTTCAAGTTTCACTGCTTTAAATGATGAACACATTTTAGTTTTCTTCGGTTTATAGACATTAATGAGTTCTGTAAGGTAGACTGGAACAAGATCATGTAAGCATTTAAAAGTAAGTAAATTAATCTTAAACAGTATTTTAAGTTGGATTGGAAGCCAGTGTAACTGTTTCAGAATTGGGGTGATGCGGTCGTATTTACGCTTTCTAGCAATAATTCGTGCAGCAGCATTTTGCACACTCTGAAGTTTAATAATTATATTCTTTGGAAGGCCATACAAAAGCACATTGCAGTTGTCGATTTTACCTACTTATGGGTGTATGCACGTGCTTCAATAAATAATATACTAAACACTCATTGCAAAAATGATAGCTGATGAGGAACGAAGAACCAGTTGGACCCCCAAATCCAACAAGTCATTTGTGCTTGATTAAAAGGAAACCATTTTATTACCACTGTATGTGCAAAACCCTTGCCTTTTTACTAAGACAAAACTATTTACTTGTCAGCAGCAAAACGTATGTGGCTGAATGTTTTTCTTACATATGCAATACTAACCCCTTATTTGGGTATAAATATTTTAAATCAATGGCTTCATCAGTGGACTATGACAAGTGCTTTCCTTTTTGCTCCCCAGGAGTACCACACCCAACTTCTTCCTCCCCTAGGTGAATAGTAATTGGGTTATTTTGTCCAGCTTTACCTTCCCTTCTACCAAGAATTAACATGAATGTTAAGCTTTCTCCCCACTGGTATTAGCAGTTTAATTAATGCATTTCACCAAAAAAACGTTAACTCACCAGTCAAGACAACCTTTCCTGACACAAATATTAGTAACACAATCCTTGGTTTAACCATCCGGTAGATCAAGCCTGGAAATAACTCTGGTTCATAGCTATTTGGTACAAAAAGACAAAATATGTGGTTAAATTGTTTAATAGGTCAAGCTTTTCATGAAAGAAATTGAAAAAATTGGCCCTACTGCTGCAATTCATTAAAGAAAAACTTGGAAAAACTTCTGCAGAGCTTTTATTGTATTGGGCAAAAAGATTTTGTACACCACCATGAGTGCTGCAGATGGCAAAAGCTTTGAAGTCAAAACCATTTTATAGAACAATTGTTTTTCATTTTGTAAACTCAATAAAATAATTGAAAATAAAACATTAATCTGAAATAAAATCTAAATTCTTCTTAGATGTACTTTAAAAGTCTTACAGACATGTTCGTCTCACACTCTCAACCAATCAGCATGCAAGATAACTTTGTTTCAAAATGAATATGAGGCAAATCTCTTTAGTTTAAACTGATAACTGAAAATTATGGCCTTGGTTGATAAATCAATTATATCTTCAGTTAAAGAAAACCAAACTAATGTGTATAAAAACTATGTGATAAAATTGAGATGCTGCATTGGTTTTTCCATAAATTAAAACAGTGTATAAAGTTATAATTAACAATGATGGAAAAGTTTGAAGATACTGACTGTGAAAAAGACCTGTAGTAAAAAAATGTCAATCTTCTAATTTTCCCACAATGTATACCTTCAAATATTTATTCAACTGAACTATACAAATCCAAGGTAGTATACCTTGAGAACTGCCCATGTGCAAGAACCAGGCCTTCTAATCTTATGGGAAACTTGACATCACAGCTGCCAACCATGTTTTGAATCTTGAATTCTGTAAACTTGGCCTAAAATAAAAACATATAATAACCAAACTTTAGTTTAAAAAACGTTTCATTTAAAACGAACAAAATGTTGTTTTTTTTAAAAAAAATCATTGAGTACTGTTCCTTAAAGACGAGAATTAGAGCGTGAATAAAAAGTGTTTGACTACAACTTTAAAATGAAACTTTCAACCCTTAAAAATAACCCGATAGAACAATTACTTGAAAGTCCTGGTGCAAAAACATAGCAAGTGACTTTCTTGTTATCTTTCAGTTTTTTTTAATTAAATGAAATGAAAATAACAAACAAAACCTCAAAACAACCAAAAAGCCACCTAATCAATAAATAAAAAGTTTTTGTTACTTTTTTGCACAACACCTAGAGTTTCAATTTGAGTAAACATTTTAGTTTTTTAATCAACTACAGTACTGAATACAAAAAGAGAATTTTTGCTTCTTAAAAATACCAGAAGGCATGTAGTTGAATACATACAGGAAAACCAAGTTTCTGAACAACTCTTGCATACTTTCTTGCTGCTAATCTTGACTGATCTTCACTATGAACAAAGAGAATTAACTGGGTGAGTGTTATGTGCAAACACTCCACATATACCAAACTAGTACAAGCACATGCGTAACTTAGATAAATCAGCCACAAATTTTAAGTTTGAAAGGGTCATTCTATTAAACTTTTAGGTAAGATGGGCACATAAAAAATAACAAAAATTCGGTGGTGATACAATTTTAGTTTAGATATTTTGTTAGTGTGTACTAGTGTGTAAACTTTTTAACTCTTTGGCCCAAAAGAGCATTCCAGATTTAAAAAAATATTTAAGAACTATTGATGTTTAAACAATTTGTCAGTGACATTGGCATTTTTGATTTCCATGTTCAGGTTTTGCAATTGACCAATCAGAGTGTTGTTAGTATATAAAATTTCAATGTACCAATCAAAAGGTGTAATATTATTCAAGTAAACACAAGTGCAGTTTTAAATTTAAAAACGAGCAAAAAATTGATTTGTTTTTGAGTTTCCTGATCAATAAATTGGTAATTTATCTTGACCAAGAAACCTGAAGAATGTTAATAGCCAGTAAATAAGGTTGACAGAACCAATGAAAAAAAAAATTGAAAACTTTATTTTAATTAAAAAATTGTTTGGATTGTTTAAAAATATAGCTTAACAGTAACCATAAGAGGAATTTCATTTTTTCCAAAATTGACAAAATATCGGTTGATGGGATACTTAAAACCAAAAATAAAAACTGTGACCCCTAATTACTATTGTTTCATGTCTGCGACATTCTAAAAAAGGGCCAATTAATCCCCATACTGTACTACTAACCTTTTTGCACCAGTGCAAACCATTTTTCCTGAGCTAAATATAAGTGCAGTAGTTCTTGGATCACGAATTCTCATGATGACTGCAGCAAATCGCTTCGGATTGTACTCTGCATTTCTTGCATGAAGAGCAATCTTTTTCAAGTCTAACTTACATCCAAGGTTGACTGTTGACACAATGTTCCTGAACAAAAGCAGATCAAAATTATGAAAATCAGGACTTAAGTCAACCTAATCAGTTAACAATTACTTACTACAGTCACTGTAGGGCATGGGAACTTAAATTGCTTTCACTATACACAGTCTAACTTTTTTCTACTTTAAGTAAACTATAGGGTCTAAACAATTCATCTTGCCGAAGAAAAACTATTACTAAATTTATTTGAAAATAACATCTTAATTCTGAAATTGACATGCAAGAAAGTTTTCATACAGGTCTACTCATCTCAACAACAAAACACTAAATTTAATATGCCAAAGAATATAGTTACAAATGTTAGTTCTATCAGAAAAACTACAAAGTAAAATCTGCATTGCATGGGACAATAGTACTGCTTTTGCCTTTTTGTCATCATCTAGTTTCTCCTCACAAAACTCAAACAAATAATGCATTTGGTAATGAAAAATAGAGTTCAAGATGAAAAAAAAAATTCTCTTACATTCTGATGAAATGAAAAGTATGGATTCAAGTTGGGAGAATTTGGCAATATACATGATTTTAAGCACTTAGGACTGAGTAAAACCTTTTTACTAAATATTAAATATCTTATCTGGCGAACATACTGTAACTGTGGTACAATGCCAGCAGCCTCGGCTGTCATAGGAGTCATTGGTGTGGGTGGTGGCATAGGACTAGGGGTGGGTGGGTATGACGCTCCTGGTAATGATGCTGTCGTCTGCAGTCCGGCTGGGGTACCTGGCATAAGTGACTGAATTGAAAATGTATCAGTAAGTTAGAGAGTAAAATTGAAGTACTTCAAATTTGTTTTATCAGTTAAATTAAATTAGATTGGTGGTATTTCAAAGTATTGCTGAATTCGTTATTTTTCTATATGGTTTTGACATGATTCAAATTAATTACTTTCTAAGCCTAAGGATAAAATACTTAGTTTTACTGACTGGTGGAGACTACCAGACTCATGGGATTTTTACTATTTATGATTATAATTTCGTAGCTCCTTTGCTTTGAGTTTGGTTCTAAAAAATTAAGTTTGTGTCAAAACTGAAGTGGAATGGCTGGGGGAGAACCAAATTCTTCACAGTTCTTTTAGGCCCTAGTTCTTCCATCGATAAAGTGTGCAAAAACATTCGAATGGCGTCTTCGTGTTTGTAATTCGAAGTAACTATTCAAATATGAACTCGGCAGTCCTTGCGAAGGCCCTTAAAGCTAACAAATGGTAATATAACAGAAACGAATACGAATTTTAAAAGCTTAGACTTGTGAACTCAGAACCAAAGAAAATTAACCAACGAACAAAAGGAATATTGTGAGTGAATGGCGAATTCGTGTAGGTATAAACTCAATCATGAACATCATACCGCCCCGCCTCGGTATCTGTTGTCGTCGTCGTGCTCCATTTTGAAGTAAAACTATCAAAGCTTTTCCACTCTACTCTGCAAATGGCTCTCGCGGTTATTTGCTTTAAATTTCCCTCGTTCTAAACTGTTCACCAAAACACTCCTGACGCCATGGATGGCTTTTTATACTGTGAGTCACAGAGCCCGAGGAACCACGGGATATCCAACGCCAGAGGCTTGGTTCCAGGCTTACTCTCTTTCTTTTTACGAAACTAACCTGGGCCATAGTTAGTGTATACAACTTTCTTTTGTTTTCCGGTCTTGACCGTGCACAAAACGTGCAGAAAACACAAAAGCTTTTGAAATGCTAATCAACAAGTAGCCAGTAAAAACATTCTCACTAACACCTGAAACAAAGAATGTGCACGGTCGCGGTTCGTTCAGCATAAAACAAAGCATTTTTTTACATTCTTTGTATTTCCCTTTTGAGGTTTGCCGGCTTTCCTAACCAGTCGTTTATTAACTATGCCTGGGCCAAGTTGAAAGTTTTTTTTTAAAAACAGTAATTTTAAAATGCTCATGTTTCTTACGATCTGTACATGTTAACTGACTTTGCTGGGAAATTTATGGGTTCCTCATATCGAAGAGGAAATTGAATCGGACCAAACGAGCGTCGACCTCAGGAGGGGGGGGGGGGGGGGGGTCTGTGGGCATGCTCGCCCTTATTATTACAGAGAAATGTATGGGGGAAAATGGAAACGAGGCTGGCTATGAGACAAACCTTAGATGCGTGGGAACAGGGGATGATAAGGGACGGGGGAACGTTTAATGAAGCGTTTTGTACGCCCAGCAAGATTGGACCGATCTAATACAGAAAAACCTTTATATCAGGAAGACCTACGGTTAGAAATTCTGCGTTAAAGGAAAGCTTGCAACACTCGTATAACCTGCTACTTAAACTTGGCCTGCGCTGGGGCTATTAGGGGACTGGAATCTCTCCTCCAGTCCCTCAAGAGCCCAAGCTCCAGTCTCTCCAAGCGAGCAGCTATCCAGGCTACTATTAAGGTTAAAGACAAGAACTCTAAACAAAAGCTTGTAAAATGAGTTGCTTTATTGTATACATAAATTTGAAACCAATCTGTTAAGGCAAACTAACAAAATGCTTGTTATGTGCTACCCGTGCACAAAACCATGCTGATGGGTTTGGAAGTTACGGTTAACGACCAACGCCTGGCCAAAATAAATGAAAATTGTTCATGATCACACTGGTGATCTTCTTAACACTGTTTGAAAATGGCCTTTAATCTGTCATTCATTTAGAAAACTCTAGCTCTTTTTATCCGAAATCAAGTTCTCTTAGAATTTCTGCAGGCTGGACCGTTCTTTGAGAAAATTAATCCCTTAATTTCAAAGAGATTTCAACGTTTATCATCTACAACTTCGTTAGATTCAAAAACTCAAAAGAGAAATGTACAAGTGCATTGCGATTCTTTAAACCATGTTCCAAAATGGCGCCAAGTATTACCTCTTGATTACAACACGCATGCTCGTAAGCACTTAGGTTGTAAAACGCGTTTAGTACTTATTGGCTATCTCCATAAATTAACTGACTTAACTAATTAGATATATTAGTTGTCTTAATTAGACAAATTAATTATCTTAATAACCTCTGAAGATGGCTGATTCAATCTGAGAACTGTGACGACATTGAATATCTTAATGCTCTGAACGTCGGCCGTTACTCTCCAAGGTGAAATGCTTGGTTAGGAGTGCTCATTATTCATACACACAAACAGAACCTAATCCCCAGGCCTAACCGAGGGTCGGTGCATCTGGCGACTGTTTCTTGTTAAGGGTGTTCTTTAAGACGAGGACATAAAGCGGCCTCCTAATGCTGTGGTTCGTATTGCGTCGAAGGGTGGGCAAGTTCACATTCTTTTGCTTCGTGTTGAGCGAGCAGAACTGGAGTCCAGTCCCATATCAGATAACATCGTTTCGAACGAAGCTGAAAGCCTAACACCGGCTCGCGCCTCCTTCGCACGCGGTCGGAAATACTCGGAGCAGTTGATGAACACTCTTCGGACATCGGCAGCAAAATCTTCCACCGACTCGTAAGCTTTGCTAGCAAGGTTCTGTTGAATTGTGCCAAGGTCGACGGGGTCTTTGATATATCTGTGATAGTCAGGATGCTGCGAGAAATAAAAAAAAGCATTTAACGAAAATTGAGCAAATAAAACAAAAAACGCCCAAATTTACTGAAAGGAAAAGAAAACATAAAACAGATTTCGTGTTCTTTTAAGTACTTGAGACCGTCCAGTTTTTCGTGACTTAGATCGCTGCGCAAACATCTGATTTTTTAAGATAATGTGTTGAATGGACACGATTTTTCAGTTTTAGCTGTTGGATAAACAATTTGTTAGAGAAAGTTCAATGTGTAACAATTTCTTTATTAGTTAACACCCTTCTCTCAAACGAACACAATAAGTACAAGTTGATAAGCCATGGTAGTAAAGTTTTAATTTTTCATCAGCAATTTAAATGATTTTCCCATTTCCACAATTTTCCGGGGCCTTGAAAATGAAACTGCATTTCCATGACTTTCAGGTGTTTCTCTTACAAAACCATTGCATGGCGAACCTGGAAGCACGACCCTGGATGTTTGAGCAAATTTGAGATTATTTGTGCTAACTTATTTTCTTTAAAACGTTCCCGAGGCAAATGATTTCCTTTTCCGACAGAATCAACAAATGTTTTCATAGACAATAAAAAAAGGTTCCTGTAGGATGAGCGTTTGGCCCTGGGCCCTAGTCAGTAGTAGAGAGAGCCTGGTGCGAAAGCAGTACCTTTGCCAAGTCAATGGGTTCCACGAAAAACTCTGCCTCCTCTGCTTGAGACAACTCAGTCACCAGTTTCTCGCACTTGGCAAGTCGCGAGTTGAGCTTAGGGTCACGTCTAACGCGAGACTTTTCTTTTGGTGGGGAAGGGGAACGTGGCTTGGAGTAAACAGAGGCCTTGCCACGAATACGTATTGTAGTAGTACGGCTCTTCTTCGGCTCTGGCGTCGATGATCGAGATGACGAAGAAGAAGAGATCTTTCTCCGTTTGGCTTTTCTACCACTCTCAACACTAGAGTCACGTGAAGACAACTGGCTAAGCCCACCCTTGACCTGTTTTTTTGCTGCTTTCTTGGTCCGTGACTGGCGTTGAGACTTTGCAGCTCTTCTGCCCGATTTTGGCCTTGCTCTTTTTTCCGCCTCTGTTTAAACCAAGACGATTAGTTTGTTAGTTAAAGTCCCTATCAACCTAAATTTTTTACTTTTTGGATTAAAACTGTTGTCATCTGTGAACTCAAAATTCAAATAACCAAAGAAAATTGTCACGTCTTAATATGCTTTTTTTTTTGACCGAGCAGGCCGGGGGCTGGTAACCTGTGACGTAGCAGCAATGACTTATGTGGTTTTTGTTTAAAAATTTTATTTCTGTTTAAGAATGTCATAAAGTTTTATTTCGAAAAATTTCAAGGGAATAATTCGTTGATTAAAAGTTATAATAATGTGACTATTGTAGCCAGAATCCGATGTTTTAAAATTGTCTCTGCTTCATGCCTCCTGCTATGTCATCATTGCACGCTTCAAGACTAAAAAATGCAACAGGAAAGGCGAGAAAAGGTTTTGTTTTCGAAAAGTATTGTTAAAGGGTTCTACTTTCCATCTGGCACTTAAAAAAATAAGCTTTATAGGGCTTTTAACTGAATCGAACAAAACTTTTGCGATGAGTAATTTCATTTGCTAGTATATCTTTGCACTTGAACTATGAAACATCTAAATCTAAATCTACGCAGGCTTTAGTCGGTAAAGTCAGTTGGATACCGATTACGCCTGAACTCTAAAACGAGTTCAATAGTTAATAACAAAAACAGGAAACTGATGGGGCTGGCTCTTGATTTATCTATTTAGATCTGGTTTTGTATGCAATAAAAAGTGCTTCAAGATATTCTGGAGATAATTTATTATTAACCGAAAACGTTTGTAACCTTTCCACTTTCAAAGATTTTGCTTTCACGTTTATGCATTTTGATACTCTAGAAAAGCGTTCTTTATGTCTACACGTGTACTCTTTATAGTGTTTCACCCTGATACCTTTGATGATGGCTTTCTTAACCCGCTGCGACCTCGGAAGGTCCTCGTCGGCACCAGTGCAAACTTGACAGGCCCAGTTTCCACGCGGTATGCGGCGGAGGGGAGGGTATGCGCACGACAGATGGTAAGCGAGAGGGCACGTCTCACAGCAGAGCAGTTCACCACCTTCACTGCACAGTGCGCATGCGTCACCGTGTTCAGATTCAGCCTCGTTTTCCTGTTCTTCATCTTCTAGTTTAGAAATAGACACAGTAATTAGCAGATCTAGACAATGGATTGCAACGGGTAACTCGCTAAAGTCATGTTTCACCATCGTGTTTAACCCGTTACAGGACTCACGATTAGTTTGTGTAGCTAATGTCTACCCTACAAAAAGCCTCTGCGGATCTAAAATTGCCACAAGACTTTTGCTGGGAGCAAGTACTAGCTTTGGTGGCGTTCAGTGAGTGTTTCTAATATCATCAAAAAAATCAGAGTGGTCACTAGCATCTGGAAATACTGGATGTAGTAGTTCTGCTGGCGGATGACACGAACTCCTAGAGGTCAGGGTCTGGGGGGAGTTTGTAAAACTGAACTCTCTAAAATGCAATTTTCTTAATACCCTGGCCCGGACTTTCTAGGAGCTAAGGATTGTCACAAGTAAAAGTAGCTTTTCACTGATTTGGCAATTGTAGTTATCTGTTTGCAACTGTTCGTTTTGTAGTTGATTCCAAAGTGGACTTAAATTAGAAAGAGTCAACGAATCGCTATCTCTAGATCTCTACCCAGAGATCGTCCCATCATCGAATCTGAAGGCCGAGTTGATATCACTGTTGGAGTCCCGCATCATCACAATCGACTATCTTCACACTCAAAATAAAAAATCATCTCATGTATAAACTACTGGACGTCAATCACACTTGAAACAACCAGACGTTGTAGCCGGCGTCCGGCTTGAAGCAAAACCTCTTTACATACCTAGTTCTTCATCTTCGTCACTGTCACTCTCTTCATCACTATCATCTTCCTCTTCGCTCTCTTCACTGTCCTCCTCGTCATCAGACTCCTCTTCGTCCTCTTCTATCACCGGCTTACGCCGACGCTCACCACGTCTTGGCTCCTTAGGCCGACAATCCGAGCAGAACCAGTCCCCCTCCGGAACCTGTTCAAACGCAAACCTTCCGTTAACAACTTTCTTGGTTGTTTGCTACCATTCTTTGCGTTTTTGCTTTTAATGAACTTGATTAATGGTAGCGTGTCATAACATTTAAACAAACTCATTCGAAGGCAGTTAGATTCCCTCTTTGCGCTTTTAAACCTGACTGCATTACGCCTCTAGATTACTAATTTACTTCTAACCGCTTGCAGAGCTCCTTTCAAGATTAGAAGCTCCTTTCAAGATTTGAGACTTCTTTCAAGATTAGAGAATCCTTTCAAGAACAGAAGCTCATTAGCTGTACCTCGGTTATTGGCGGCTTCAGACAGTACATGTGATGTCCCCGATCACATCCGTCACACAGCAACATTTTCTCGGCATCGCCTTTCCTCTTGCACAGACGACAGCGCGCATTCAATACGGACTTGCTCCACGTGATGCTCTGGTCCAGCGTGTTGAGGTGGACGAACACCTGGGAGAAGCTGGTACAGGCCAGCAGGGATTCCTCCCATCGCTCTAGCAAGGTTTTCTGCTGTTTAACCGGCTCGTCACTAGTGAAACAACGCAACGTATAACTATAAGCCAGTTCGGAATTCCAGGAACACGAGAGCGCGTCGGGAATAATGAAATTATCATCAAACTTAAGAAATGAATAATAATGAACTCCCATCGCGCTTCATTGCGTTCCTTTGTGTAAGTTTCATGAATTTTACATTTTATCCTGACTCGCGCACGTGTTTCTGAAATGTCGAACTGGCTTTTGGACATATCGAGCGAGCGCGGTTTGCGAGACGTACGTCAAGCGGGAATAGACAAGAGCTTAACCAGCGACTCGGCTCCCCATGTGAGGCTCTGTAGCTCAGTGGATAGAGCATCGGTTGGATTCCCGTGGAACACTTTCTTTCTAACTTAATTACCAAGTTGCAAACTTCCACAAGGAATAGTTTCAGAACAAGAATCACAACTCTTGTTGGCTTATATATCCGTGTTACAAAACTCTCAACAAATTATACAAAAACTCGAAATAGGTAAAGGAATCCTAGTAATTACTTTCATATCGATTTACTTCGATTTTTATGACGTTCTTTGATTTCAATGAGGAAAGCATAAAAAGTAGATGCAAGAGAGAACTAAACTAAAAATAAGAAAAAAAAATCTATTCTTGATTGAACTATACAGATTGGCGACACTGACATCCAATAGTTTCCGATTATCTTTAATAAAAAAGCTCTATCTCTTACCTTTTACCTAGACTTGAACAGAAAAACCAAACAAGCACGGCCTTGTACTTTTCCGTTTCTAAGACTCTGGTCATTTTACCCGACTTCAAATTAAACTGTGCTTATGTCATTCTTTCCTGATACTAGAATTATCTTTCAAATCGGCGACAAAGAAAAAATGCTATGAAAACTGTCAAACCGCTATCATACACACACTCTCACGCACGGGTAAGCTCACACGCTGGCACACGCACGCGCACGCAAACTTAAGCGCACGCATACACACGCATGTACCTGCTGCTACTACTGTCATCATTATCACCCTCTACTTTATCTTCTTCGACATTCCCCTTCTCATCCTTTTCCTTTTCCTTGTCACTTTCTTTCTCTTTCTTTGCCTCTTTCTTTTCCTTTCGTTCTTTCTTCTCTGCTGCTTTCATCATGTTGTTGAACTCAGTCTTGGCGGCAGCTGCAGCTTCCCTCTGTCTTTCTTTCTTCGTCTCTTCATCCTCTCCTAGGGGTGGAGCCAGATACTTCGCCTCCACTCCCTGTTCCACCTGGAATAGAATGACGCACAAAAAAAATCGAACACAACTGTCATTTACGTTCATGCTATAGCGTAGAAGGGCCGTTGCTTTCGGCGGGAAAAAGAATGCCGCTTATTTTGGATAGCCGCTTTTTCCGGTAGGTTAAAAGCGTTTTTAGCTCGAAGTAATCTTAGACAAAGAGGACACGTATTATGAAAACTAAAAGTCATTCCGTTTGTGCATATTCCTACAATGTATGCAACCAGATACACAAAATAGACTACAGTGTGTACATATATCCACGTACATATACACACGATCACACATATTAACCGTACAGTATTAATTGACTCTTCGCTGAAAATCAATATCTTAGAATGACGTTCCTTTTTTTTTGGGGGGGGGGGGTCCATTATGCAATTTTACCGTATTTAGCGAAAAAAATCTCCTCTACGCAATTTTTGGTCTCCGACTTTACGGGTCTGCCTAAAAGGGCGCTGAAAACAGGGAAATTGAGGTAAACTTTGTAGCCAACGGCTTCTATTGCTAGAAACAAAGAACGTAGAAGAGGTTTATTTATTAAATAACTCAAGGAAAACTTTTCCCATTAAAATGGCAGCTGCAAGTGGTCGCTCCTTAAGGTTAAGCTTGAAGTTTCGAGCTAGTTCCACGATGGTGGGTTTGACAAACAATGGCTGGGTAGACAGGGGAAAAACTGCTTACCTTAAGAAGGGCGTGAGCCAGCTCCTTGGTGATGGGGTTAACAAACAGAGGGGTTTTGCTCAAGGTGGGTGTGGCACTTCTTGACCCTGAAGGAGAGGAGCCTTCTACGGTCTCTGAGAGATGTAGACGGCTTGGTACGGCAGAAGCAGAAACTAGTTCCTCCATTTTCTTAGTTTCTTTCTCTTCTCCCAACTCCTCCATCTCAGATGCCAAACCAGAATCTCCTAAAACTTCACTGGCTACAGGCTCAGCTGAGGAAGCATCAAAGGTGTCCATAGTGACCTCCTCTTTAACCTCAGCAAAGTTATTACTGTTGGTTTTATTGTCACTGATTGTATCTTCCTTTTCAAGTTTTACTTCCCCATCAACGTCCATAGGTTCTGCTATGCCATTTACGTTGGCTGTTTCAGAACCTTCCTCACTTGGCTTTTTAGCGTTATTGTCCGTTGTTGATGCAGCTTGCTTATGGTAGATATCCTTCTCCAGCTGAGCGCGCCAAGTGTTGCGATCTTGGACCTTAATGCTGCCGAGGCTACCCTGCCATATTCTGTCCTCGATTTCAAGAATCTGGTCACGTAAATTAGCTTCAAGAAACTCCTCCATTTCTCTGTAAAGAGATTTATCAACTGCAGTCTGTGCACGATTTCCTCCCCGTTTCGGTTTTGTCTTGATCTCCTTCTTGTCACTCTCATTTATTCTAAATGGACATTTTTGAATGGCTTTTACAATCACATCATATTCAAGTTGTAGAGCCTCCCGAAGGCTTTTCTCCCTAATGCCACGTGGGTTAAGAGTTGAGATAAGATTATCAAGTTCCTCTCTTGTCTTGTAGAATCCCCATTTAAGTACTTTTCTGTTCCGGTATACATTCTTACCGTCTGTACTTTCGGTGGAGTTAGACAACTGACTCAGTCCCCTATCAGGGAGATCACTAAGCGTAATCTTATTTGTTTTGAGAATTTTTGAAACCACAGGGTCGCCCTTTGTTGTCTTAGGTAACGGTGTAAGATCGCCATTTACTAAAGTATCTTTGGGTTGAGTTTCATTTTGTGGTTTGTCGCCATTCTGCTTGGCTGAATCATTTTCAGCCTTGATCACACTGTCATCACAATCACTTAGTTTCTCATCCTTGCCATCTACCTCAGAGCCTGCGTCACTACGCTGTAAATCAATACATAAAATATTCTTAACTTCCCAGCAAAATCATGCAATTACTATTAATCGCTCACAGACAACAACAATTCCTATTTTAGCTGTGTACAAAATTATTGCTGCTGAGCGCAGTGAGACAGTAAATTAATCTCTGTTGTTATAGCATCTCTTGGCCACGAAATTGTTTTTGTGGGCGGGTTCTATTTGTCTTCTAAACTGAGATAAACAGAGCACCTGCAATGAAACAGGCGTCATGCAATTCAAATTATGTATCACGGTAGATCGGCGTACGTTATCTCACAAAGCATTTCACGAGGTCGGTGTCAACCTCAGACGTCTCTTAGAATAACTAAAATTTTGCAGCAGTTTGAAAAACAGGTTTTCGTTGCAATTAAGAAAGAGCTCAAAAGATATTCGGCAGCATTTAAATAAATTTACTCTAACTACTAGTTTCTACTAGTTCAAAAATTAATTCTTAAGCACAGCCACTATGTACCTCTGTGTCTTCTTCTGATTGAAGAAAATGGTGTAAATCTGGGTCGTCATCCTCAACAAATAAGCCCTGCAGAGAACTGAAAGCCCAGTACCGCCTGAACAGACGATCACGCCCAAGAGGCTGGCTATTGGTTGCTGCCGATAGCCGTCTGAGTAGTTCCAAGTACTCCTGCTCTCTCTTTTTCCTTTCTTCTTTACGTACACGGGCTAGTTCTTCCTCTTCTTCTTTTGTCAAACAAACTGTTTCACTGGTGTCTCCTTCCTTAGCATCTTTAGCAACACCCTTGTCACTATCATCTTTGTTTTTGTTTTCATCGTCAACTTTATCCTTCCTGGTGCGCACTTTGTTACCTTTGGATTTTTCTTCTAGTCCTTCGCTCTTTTCACCCTCTTTAGCAACTTCATCAGTAGCACTGCAAAGCAAACAAAATGATGTTACTTTGTTTAAGGGACAGCGCAGCACTTTTTGGATTGGGACTGCTTGCTCGCGCATAGTACGAGCCAAAATGTGGCGTGGACGCAAGTCTGGGAACATGCTTCCGCGGAAAATTATGAAATTCAAAGCCTCTAACAGTGCTGAAAATGCTTCAAATTTTGTCAATCATGGTAAAAAAGCACTCAATTTCTTGTTGTTTCTAACAAAAAAACAGTGAATTTATTTTGTATCATAAAGGAAATCTTGCTCCGCGAATGTGGTGTCAATAAATTTCCTTTCATTACTGGATGAAAATAAATAAATTTTTTTACTCAAATATTTTCGGAAATGTTTTGATACTATTGGGGCGGCTATAGCCCTCTAGCTAACCCCTCTACACGGTCCTTGTTTTCTTAATATTATCTATTAAGATTTATAGATAAACTCAGAATTGATGAGAAGAGCGTAAGGTATGTAGAATATGAAAACGAGACACATCATTAGCATATAAAGTAGTAGTAGCACTGGGGCACCTACAAAGAGGTCAGATAATTAGCCATTTACATATATTTCCCACATTGAGAATACTAACACGGTATTTGGTGTGACGGGAAATGTAATTCACCACCAGAATCAATTACCTTAGAACGCAGATAAGCAAAGACAATCGCTGAGTACATGCAAAGTGAGTTAAAAGAGGTTTAGAAACGTAACCACAAAATATATGCAACAGAAAACTTGCTTTAAACTGGCTTCTGATTGGAACTGCTGTTTTTGGACTAAGGTAAATGTTTATGCATGTGATTTTCACATAAAAAAATAGGTCTACCCTCCACCTAACCTATTCCTTTTTTTTCACATGTTCACCTCCATACCTTAACCTCGGACCAAAACCATATTAGATTCTTTAATATTAAGATTAAATTAATCTCTTTAATATTGCGAGCAAACAAATGGTTGCAAAAGTTACCAATTCTGAGAAGCTTCAGTCTCTTTCTCTTCTTTCTCCTTTCCTTGCTCCTTCTCTTTCTTCTTCTTTTCCATTTCCTCTTTCTGTTTTGCTCTCTCTTCCTGTCTCTTCTTGTATCGGGCAGCAGCTTCCTCGCGCTCTTGTCGCTGTTCTCGCCACTGGTCATCCTGCCATTCTCGACGAGCTTTCTTGCATCTGAGACAAACAGATCATGGGTTACAGAGGGGTTTTCCATCCTTAATTCACCGAAGATG
>JANVCF010188301.1:0-10116 GCA_025388745.1 Hydrozoanthus gracilis
GGGGGGGGTGAGCAGTATACAGCGGACTCAGTCTTTACTCTAGACCTCCAATAACAAAGTCCCACACGTCCTAGCAATATTTTGCAATACACTTGTGAGCATCTTAACGGAGCCATGACAACATAAACAACAAATTCAGTATTGTTATAAGTAGTGGATAAAGATACTGATCTGGATGTATAGACTCCCGTTTGTATGCTTTAAAATTAGAAGAAATCTAATCGTTAGATGAAATTTTTGCTGATTCTCATCTTCTTCAGGCAAAATCTACCATTTGGGAAACTCCACTCACCGCATCAACGCTATTACAGCGTACAATAACTCCAATCGAGCCTCTTGCAAAACAGTGTTCCATCCTTTTAAGCGTCAGGCTGAAATTTAATAATATACATAACATCTTAGTAGTTGTACTGCAGTGAATCTAAATTCGTCTAATGGAACACGCCTAATGCTAGCTGCAACAACAACTTAAGTTGTTCAGAAATTTTCAAAAAAGAGTGGCTGTCACTATAATGCCTCCAGCTTCTACTCTACAACCACATGAAAAACAATATTCAGAAATAATGATAATAATAATAACAACTGATTTGATTAACTTCTCCGTAGGTTTTTAAGACATTAATTATGATATTTTCCGGAAAAGAGTAAAGTACGTGTATACTGTTTACATAGTTAAAAAGTTGTAAAGATTTCATTCATAAAATTCTTCCATCAAAATATCCTTATTTCAAACCTTTATTAAACCAGAATGATCCCCTAACTCCATACACTGAGCCACAATAGGCTAGCGTTCATTTTCCGTTTAGTGGGTATTTGTGGGACTTACGGCCACTGATAAACTTTTACTTGCGCGCCAGATATTCAAGACCATTAACCTTGTATGCTAGCACGAACTATCTACAGCGCGTTTGTTCAATAACTGCGGCAGTTAGTTTCAGCTCACTGATCAGAAGGAAGTTGAAATAGACGTGCAGTCACGGAGGATCGAACTCACTGGGGAATCTAGCTCCGAAGGCCGCGCACTGGGGACCTCTCGGCTCCGAAGGCCGCGCACTGGGAACCTCTAGCTCCGAAGACTGCGCACTGAGGACCTCTTGCTTCGAAGGCCGCGCACAGGGGCCTATAGCTCCGAAGGGCGCGCACTGAGGATCTCTAGCTCCGAAGGCCGCGCACAGAGGATCTCTAGCTCCGAAGGGCGCGCACTGGGGATCTCTAGCTCCGAAGGGCGCGCACAGGGGACCTCTAGCTCCGAAGGGCGCGCACTGAGGATCTCTAGCTCCGAAGGGCGCGCTCTGAGGATCTCTAGCTCCGAAGGGCGCGCACAGGGGATCTCTAGCTCCGAAGGCCGCGCACAGGGGATCTCTAGCTCCGAAGGCCGCGCACTGGAGATCTCTAGCTCCGAAGGCCGCGCGCGGAGGACCTCTAGCTCCGAAGGCCGCGCGCGGGGGACCTCTAGCTCCGAAGGGCGCGCACTGTGTACTTCTTGCTCCGAAGGGCGCACACTGGGGACCTCTAGCTTCCAAGCCGCGCACTGGGGACCTCTTGCTCTGAAGGCTGCGCGTTTAAAAACGCGTCTGTTCCTATGCGTTTTATCGTACTAAGCCGAGTTATTTATCACTAGTATGTTAGCTTCACCCCCTCCCTCTTCTCTGACACTAGGGAGGGCGGCAACATGGACGACGACAACTCACTAAAAACTAAACACACACTCCAAGTCTTCATACTTGCCCTTTTCGATCACGTATGGCCAGTTTGCTTTCTCTTTTGTTCGAGTTACACCTTGTGAACAGAAAACGATGAAAGTGTTTTTCTTAAAGGTGGATGGAGATTGACAAAATTATATTTAGGTCATTTTCACAGTCCTTCAGACTTCAGAGTTGTGCATTTCACGTTCAAGTTTTCAACTGAAGTGCACACGGCGTGCAGGTGGCTCACACGACGCACTCTAATGTGTAGCTATTGTTTTATTGTTTTATGCTGTCGTAATCAGCGTTGTCGTCCTCGACCCTCGTTGCTTAAGCTCCCTACTAGAACTGTGGCTGAGCTTTCATTCATCAATACACACATTCCAAATAAGGAAAAAACAGTCATACAACCAACTAATAGAGGGCAACGCCTGGTTATCAGTCACACCTGTATTCTAAACCTACTAGATAGATTAACGACTCTTATCCCAATGACACATTTCTTCAGCTGTTTTAATTCATTTTATTCACTTTTGTTCAGTTTGTATTCAGTGACATGCACTGAGCTGTTCAATAAATTAAATTTTGTATTTAGAGTCTCTACATGTAATCTTTTCTTGCCATCTATATCTTTCTACAAAGCTCTTAATATTTACAATGTACATACATTTTTGAGATCTGATCTGTTTTTAATACATGAAAAAAATAGAAATTTACAACTGAATAATAGAAATAATATAAACTGTTGTCACTTTTTTACTCACTTGTTGAAACTCTAACATAACTTATTTAATTCTGTTAATGCTAAATGTAAAAATAGCTCTTAGCAAATTTACTGAAAGAAATATTAGTACATGAGAATAATTAACAATTGTATAAAAAGTGCAGCAGAAAACTTAACAGATTGAAGGAAAGAATGTTCCTCAAAAATTGCTGGTTAACAGGTTGATTATTTTTCAACAGCAGTTTTACAAACAATCTTGTATAAAAAATAACTGAGAGCAGAGTAATTTCTTAGACAAAATTGAAGATTTTAATACAAAAACTGACACAAAATTGTGGTTTGACAATATCAAGTTGTAATTGTGAAAGACTTGTATCAGATAAAATAAACCTGAAACAAACATAAACAACACGAAAGGACGAATAAACAAAAAAATAATTATTGCTTGATTCTAATTTTGATGATGACAACTTGATGTTGTCAAGGCCACAAATTCTAGAGGCAGAAAGTTCTTATCTTAAATCATTTTCTACAAGTTGTTAATCTGTTTTAAAAACTAAAGAGTGTTGACATATTTATATATGACATAATTGTTGCCTTATGTTAATAAACTGTACAAGTCCTGATAATCATAGTTTTGGTTAAATAAATATGGTACTGCTACTGTCCAAAAACAAGCCTTACAGAGAACAGGAAGCTTTGCAGTAACAATTTTACAGCGTGGACAAAGCTATTTACAATAAATTGCAGTCTTGTTGATATAAAGCAATAAACAAGTGTCTCCAGTTGCACACATCAGAACGTAAGTTACTGCTTGTCATGTTACAGCACATGACATTAACAGCAGTTAAGTTGACAGGTGCACACTTATGTTGTGGCCTATGCATTGACTGCCATAACACTGCCTTGCGCTAGTCCATTCATACTTGACTGTGGAAGAGCCATTGTTGGAAGTGAGCTACCATTTGCAAGCTGCATACTTGACATTGAGCTGACAGTTGGTAGAGCCATTGATGGCAATTGTCCCTGTGGTGCTGGCACAGTGATCGGACTTTCACTGGCTTGAGTAAACGAGCTCATTAAGGGGTTTTGTAATGCTGCCACCTGATTGAGTTTGTTCATTTCCAATTGCCATCCAGGAACCTTTTTTGCACTCATGTGACGACGAGCATGTTTAGTCAAATGATCTGATCTCATAAATCGCCTTCCACACAACGGGCAAGCAAAGCGCTTCTCCCCAGTATGGGTTCGTTTGTGTCGTGCCAACTCATCCGATCTGGCAAACCGCCTGTCACAGCCTTCCCAAGTACAAGGAAAAGGTTTTTCACCTACAGATAAACCAAGACAAAACTTAGTTATGGTAAACAACAACAATTCATTGTAGTTATGTGTTATTTACAAAAATTTCTCAACTGACAAAACTAATTCCTACCTAAAATAGCTTATTAGCTATACACAAAGCTAGATGGGTGTATAATTTCTCTGATATGAGTGATACTTGACCAAATTTTTCGACCAAATTTAGATAGCAACATTTTTATCGGAATTTAAAATAAAGTAATTATGTAGTCAATTTTAGTTAAATGAGAACTACCATAAAAAGCCTAAAACTTTTGAACTTTTTCGACATGTTGAAATTTAATGAAAATCTAAGCGAAAGTAAAATACGATGTGTAGAAACGGTATTTATTTATTCTTTTTATTTTAAGAACTGCTTACAAGGCACTTTCAGTTTCAGTTGCGCTTATTCTTACGAGTCTACACACTCGACTCGATATTTCAATCTGTTATCAACAACTCCAGGAACACACTGGAAAATCATTAGAAAGATACGTAAAATTTTCGTCATTTCTGTAAGTACGAAAAATCCACGAAAGAAATACAAAATACACAAAATTTATATATAAACACAAAGGCGCACTGCCGAATCATGCATGTTGCACGTGGACATCCTTTGTTGGGGGTCAAAAGGCGGAAAAGCTGGGGGTGTGTTTGAAGGTTGGACTATGCACTTTAATACGTGCAACTGGAATCTACGTGCTGTTGAACAAAATATAAATTTCCCCAAAACATCACAGAATTCTAATCAACTTTCGTGGTACATCGACTCTGAAAATAATAAATTTGGACTTTGAGGTACACAAAAACTTCATGTTTGCTAATATAAAAAATAAATAACACAACGTAATACGATAGGCACCGAATTGTATCACTGCTCACCTGTATGCGTTCTTAAATGGGCCTTCAAATGCGAGCTTTTGAAGTACGTTTTGCCACAATTTTCGTAGGTACAAACGTGATTTCTTCGTCTATTTGCCTGGGCTTTAGCTTGGTCGTTTGGGGTCGGTAAATTCTGGGGCTGCGTTTGAGGGAACAAATTGGGGTGGTGTGGAAGGGTTACTACTGCCCTCTGTGTGGGAACTGTTGAGGGAGCTGCTGCTGTCACGGGACATAAAATCACGACTGCTCCGGCAGGAACATTTCCATTACTTCCCGGTAAAAGCATCTGTGCTACGTTAATTCCACTCGGTAAGATTTTAAGCGGTAGTGATCCTGGAGTTGTTGAAATAGCAACAGGCGAGTTCGTGAATTCTTTGTTATCGGAGAAGTGTTGCCGCGTGTCAAACCCAACCTGTTAAAAATGATAAAAGTTTCAATATCTTCAAATATAGGGTTTAAAATTATACCGAAAAAAGGAAAAGGATTGAAGTTGTAGCTTTTAGTAAACCCTTAAACTTGGAAGAAAGTAACAATCGATAGATCATACCTTTTCTGATTCGATGTCAACATCTTCTACGGAAGTCGAGCTAACCAAAGATGCACTCGACGAATTTCGACTAAGAGTGCCAGAACTTGACGAAGGAGTCGGTGTATTTCTCTCTGGTGTTGGGGGAGACCACTGGCTCATAGCTAGAAGAGATTGAACTGCATCCAAATCGACATTTTGGTCTAAGTCATCGTGAGCGCTATTGACATCGCAGTTCGCAACTGTCGCTTCCTCCTGACAAACACAAACAAGAAACAATCACAATGGTTAGAATACAACATTTTAATGTTTAGAAGAAAGAAAACTAGCTATTTTTGTGAGCAGAAAAACTTACATCCATGTCCTTGGCAGTTGAGGACGGAGTAGAAGGCGGAGATAGAGGTAGTGAACTCATTGTTAAAAAAACAAACTGAAAATATTGTGTGAACGCTGCACTTATTTCATGTTTTGCTGTGGCAAGTTGAACTTAGATCAGAGCCACGGTCATGTAGGCGTAGGGGTGGGTCTGACCAATCATTTTGCATTTCCGGTAAATTGGGCCAATCAGCGTAGGGTTTTCATGTGAGTCGCGCGTGAATCAAATCGCTCTCCACGTGCTGTAAAGGGCTGTGTTTGAACTTTGGACACCCAAAGCCGAGGATTTGTTTACATCGTGCCCCCGAGTTTCCCAAAATACACGTGAACACAAAAGGTAACGTAGTTGCGTCATAAAGCGTGCGTGACACACCTAAAACATACCCTCACGAAACTCGTGACGGTGAACCAGATAAGAAATTACTTGCTTCGCAGGAGTTTTGTTTTCCACTTCAAAGTATGATTAGGTTGTCTGGCAAAGGTTGGACACGAAAGATAGCGTGATAATTCACGTATATTTTGTCTGTTTGGGTGTTTCCTCAGAAATTTATTTTGTATTTTGAGACATCACTTGGAACAGCGATGACGAAGTATCGGCGGGGGCTGTATTCATCCCC
Source organism: Hydrozoanthus gracilis (assembly GCA_025388745.1). NCBI lineage: Eukaryota > Metazoa > Cnidaria > Anthozoa > Zoantharia > Hydrozoanthidae > Hydrozoanthus > Hydrozoanthus gracilis. Next base: position 6,148 of record JANVCF010188301.1, read on the forward strand.
GTATCCGTCGCCTTTTTCTGCCTTGCCCAAGATTTGATCATCGACAGATGTTGAATGCTAAACAGCTTCACGCGAAAATAATATTTTTGTAACAAAATTTTATTTTGATATCTTAGCAGGAACTTCATAGATATAAGCAAAATAAACCAAGTGTTTTAAAACGTTGCAGTCGATACACGTTTCCGTTTTTCACTTTACAGTACGGACACAAGGTTTTGTTTCTCTCGCGAATTTCTCCTTTTTATTGTTACAAAAAGTTATTAACTAAAATTCAATGTTTGTACGCTGAATATGAATAGTTATATTTAAAACGCAATGGTTAAAAGCTGTTTGATTTCAGTCCCTTGCCTTTGAATCGAAATAATCTTCAAAGAAAACCGTGGACTTTGAACCTTCCCTCCTCAACACCTGCTTGCTGAAGTAAAACGGTAGCCTGCGTGCAGACGGATTCAATTTGATTCATTTGCGGCACAAGCTACTGAAGAGCCTGTAGCTTTCAGCCTGTACATGTAGCTACGAAAAAATCGTTGTTCTGAATTAAAAGAAAGCCAGTAAAGTTTTATGTCATAAATATATGCCGGTTTGCTTTGATAACTGCACCGAAATGCCGGCTGACCAGAAAACACTTTCAAAACACTCACTAAAGAGAAAATATTAATCATGAATTAATTTTTAGGCCCCGTAACAACGATTCTAAAAATTTGAGAATAATATCACACTATCCAGCCAACCACGCCTCGCGTGGCACTTTTAAGTACTTAAATGTACTTAAAAGTATGTTCCGGTTCCATGTACTCTGCAGTTAAATTTTTTGAAAATATTAAGAGGCAATTAGCTCAAAGTGATATATCAGCTTTGTTTAAGATAAGACACGAGAGACTAGTAAATTTCTTATCTTCGAATTATGCGTCGTGAATCATGGTCTCAATCGGTCGGAAAACGAAAAGAACTCTTCCCGTTTCCTCTTAATGAGAACAAAAAGTATAGAAACATAGTTTTATTGGGTAATATGAGTTTCAGACTGAACAAATAAGTTCCTGGTATCGACTTTAACGCATAAAATTAAAGAACAACTAAAAGGAATACTGAGTAGGACAAATTTTGGTCCTCACAACAAGTGATTAATTTGATAATTTTTTCTAGTCGCCCACATTTCTATGGTGGCTGACTTTTAACTTGCAGCTTTACTCCTATCTACGGTTAGTTAGGCCCACTGCCTTACTACGGCCAGCCTTTTCTCCTCCTCCCCCCCTCCCCCATCCAATTCTCCACAACGTCAAGCGCATGCGCATAGGTTACAAAAAAAATTGAAAAATTGAGGAATGGTTCTTAAATATTTTATTTTACTTCTTCTTTTATTTTATTTTGATTTGTTCAATTTTCGTACCTGATCATGAATTGCAGATCGTAACTTCAACTTTCACACTCGGGTCATCGTTTATAGTATTGTGAAATTACCACCTGCTTCTTAAAATAAATACCGTTTCGAGTATCTAATATTTCGATACAAAATTACGTCTGTTGAACATCAAGAAACATAAATAAGTCGCAGCTAATTTCAGGAACTGGTCGTTCGATCAAGTTGCATGTCCTTATTAGGCAAGGCTAAACAGGTTAGGACCAGAAATACGATCTTTAAGATTACTCACGAAATATCTCTCTCACGCTATCATTTCTATCAAAGCTACAGCCTTGTAGTATTACACTTTTACTTGTTGACTATATAACTATGTTCTGATTTTAGATGAGCAAATTAAAACTGTGCAGTCAACAGTAACTGGAGCCAAATTATCGAACAGCATGAGAACAGATGCTTTTTGGGTACTTGACAATGGGTCACTCCTTCACACGTTCAGCCTACGATATAATTGATTAATAAAGTAATTATATATCATAAAATTGATCCCATAAAAGATTATTAAACATTAGTGAAGCAAAGCAATATAGCCATAATCTTTAACGGGTCATTCCTGGTAATTGAAGAAATGTGATTTTGTTTAACTTGGAAGAAGCATAAAAACCTTTTGGTCGGCGAAATGCGTTCTGGCTGAGCGAGGCTGCCGGAGACTACTTTTTTAAAACATATGCCATTAGTACAAACAAACTGAATTAGTGAATAGCAATTTTCGCGCATACTCTGATTGGTGCCTGATATATAGACATATATCCAGGGCTATTTACTGTTTTGAGAAAGTTGTCAAACTGGTGACTCGTTTGGCGACAGTCTCGGAAGAGGAATTTTACATAATATTTAATTTTAATGAACGATTCAGCCATTCCCTTCAACACAATGAAACGGCAACGAAATTTCAGATGTCTGTAATCACAGGGAAGTAGAAAATTGTCTTACTCCGAAATACAACAACGACAGTGACCGCGCGCTTTTCTTAATTTTCTTGCTTGTGCGAAAAATTTTTGAAAGTATCAATTTGGTTCGGCAAACTTGGCTAATTTTGGTATGTCACTAACAGTTATATCAGTGTCGGCGCCTAGTGATAGACATTTACTGATCCGCGACGGTCATCTCCACTTCCGGGTGATAATTGTTAATTATCACATACTGGAAAGGCTTATTGATCTTACAATTCACCCTTTTAGAAATAAATTTCACGTGTAGTGTCACGTGACTTCTGTTGTAAACAAACCCGGAAAGTTCGAACATTCGTTGTTATAAAAAGATTATTTTCGCGTGAAGTTGTTTAGCATTCAACATCTGGGCAACGCAGAAAAAGGCGACGGATACGGGGATGAATACAGCCCCCACTGACACTTCGTCGTCGCTGTTCCACGCGCTGCACGTACTGTGTACGAACTTCGAAAAAACTTTTTGTCACTGTTTCAACTACCCGTTGTTATAAATATAATACTTTTGCGTTGTTTTATAAAAGTTTTTTTAAATAGTTAGGTTTTATGTTCATAATTTCAAAGCAGAAAATTAACAACGACAGCCGAGTAGTATTGATTAAACAGAGTGGTTGCGACTAAAAGGTGTGCTTACGGAACTTGTAAAAACGACTCCAGATTCCCTGAAAGGTGGGTAAGAAGCCCGAAGGATGATCAGCGGTTGATCCGCGGACTTCCTTGGAAATGGTGAACCCCCAGTAAAAGTACTCAGCGGTTGTCACTTATAAATGTTTTCAATCGACATTTTATTTTCATTCCACAGGTCAACACTAGTAATACTTTGTTTGTGAATTTCCAAGCCAAACAGTTTCAAACTTGCACAGTCAACAGAGTTTCCCTCGTATACGATGAAGTTTACTGTTTCTATTTGTCTTCGATCTTTTTTTTTATAACTTGACGCTTTTTCATGTCGGATTTATTTCATGATATTTACTGCAGAACTGTTGCGCTCTTTATCTTAACAGCTAAACGCTTTTTTGCCGCGAGAACTTAATGTCAGTACCCCATCATACTTTTACTAGGGCCCAAACAAAGTTTTAAACAACAGTCTCTTCCCTATTTCGTGGCTGTATTGCCTCCTTTTCGGTCAGTTTTTGCACTGGGTGACACTTTTCTGCAAAATAAAAGACGATTGACACGAGATAATAAATAACTGAGTTGCACGTACAATCTTCTTGCAGTTATTAAATAACAAGGCGTATCGTATAAATCAAGCAAAACGCCACAGCCATTGAAAGGGGGTCTGAATGGGGTTAACTGACAACTGACAAATGGCCAAAAAATAATACTGACAACTGACAAAAGGTCGATAAAAGAACTGACAACTGACAAGTAGATTTACAGATTAAGGTCATTCCATTGAAATAGAACCCGTACTAGATTTTTGTCAAGCTTTCCTCATTTCTCAATCTTTATATGTAAACTGAAAAAATGAAATAAAAAAGGGGTGTGCCCGTGTTAACTTTTGAGATACGATTGATACAAACATCCCCTCCAGGGCTATTTTTCTGTTGTTGTAAGCTTGAAATTAAAACAATAGTTTCCTCATGTGGCCAACCAAGATAA
>JANVCF010188312.1:0-10115 GCA_025388745.1 Hydrozoanthus gracilis
AAACATGATATTTGCTCCTGAAATTCAGCATTTTTGAAAAAAGGTGGTGGGTGGCGGCACATAACACCCCACCCCCTAGAAGTACCATTGTTTTGACCTTTCCCCTTAACACCAACATTTTCATGTTTTTTTAAGTCGCTCTCATAAGACACTTTAACAGGTTGTTAGCTCGTAGTCTGAAATTTCAACGGGATGACATGTGCTTTTACATTTCAAAATTTGTAATTAATACTCGGAAATTTTTATACTCTTTGATGGATTCACTCTGGACTACTCAGTGTGGTTTCGTAGTACTGCAGCTCCGACAGTACTGGTCAGCGGTATTTTCTCTCAGGTTACCTCCGTTTCAACCAAAACCTTTTGTTTATGTCAGTGTTTTGCGTATTAGAGACCAGAGGTAGCCGCCACCAACTAGAGTATTAAAACACATCGAGAGTTGAATAAAATTGCCTTCCAACGACAATTTTGTTCTCAGTTTCATCAAACTCAGTTTAAAATTTGGCGCCCAAAATAATGTGACCCCCCTATTAATGAGAGCCCAAAAGTATGTGCCCCCCCTCCTAAATCGACGTCCAAAAAACTGTCGCCCCCCTTACATAATTACTGCTCCCCCTCCCCCTCCCCCACCAAGTAATTAATGGCTGCTCCCTAATTAATGAGGTTTTTAAAAGGACTCGTCTCAATAAAGAAGATATTAAAGGTGACTTCTCTCCAACAATAACAGTGACGATAAACTACTACTACTTAATCTTGCACACGATATAACTCGCATGACATTAAACGTCAAGTATGATAAACATTTTTCAGGTAATATTTCATAAACGAGGGCGAGTGTTTCATCAGGGTTTCTAAACACGAGAAAACTGATGAAAGCACGAGGCCGAAGGCCGAGTGCTTTTGTTGAGAAATCCTGATGAAACACGAAGCCCGAGTTTATGAAATGGCTTCTCAATAGAGCCTAATTTTTTTAACAATAAATCAGAAAAACCTCAAAACAAAGGGAAAAAATCGCGCATATATTTAGTTTTGTTTTCTTTCGCTTCATTAACACGCTCACATGTACATAGTTGTTATTCAGTATGATGAAAGATGTCTGTGCGCTTTTTCGCAACTTCGACCTTTTAATTACAAGCAGTCACAATTTGCATTTGAGTCCTCAGTTGCAATTTTGCTAAATGGCCAAAGGAGCAGAAAAGTATTCCCAATTTCGACCGCCAAAAAGTGGCCAAGAAGAAGTCTCATTGCTCGAACGTTCGAAGACGAAAAGTACACGGTATGAAGACAAGTGGTCTGTTGAAAAATTTCCTTTACTCGAGCCGGGGAGTGTGTTCAAAGACTATGATGTTCACCGGGTGCAAAGTCTTGAAGAAAGGTACAAGTGAAAAGCAGTGTGGATTGTTACATTCTGGAACGTTCTTTAATTGCAATGTAAACCTAAACTTTAACTATAACAGCAAATAACTACTTTATCGTAATTGTTATGCTAACTGATTTCCAAACACACGTATTTGGATATCCAAACACGTGTGTTTGGATCAGTTCTTTACCGTGGTATCAAGGGGCATGCATGTGACCCAAATGGAGACATCCAATTGGTGAATAACTCATGCATAATTAATGAGTTTGAGAAGCAAAAGTTCAATCCAGTTATTATAGTCGATAATGAGAGAAAACAGAAGCCGACAGTACAGTTAGGATAACACACGTCACACTACAACAAATACAACATGAATTGCAGTGATCGCATTTATTTAAGCGCTCGTCATACAAGCAAAAACTATACAACTTATACTATACGTCATACAAACTTCAAACTATATAAAATGATAAAACAAAAACGTTTCTTGCTTTACAAAGTTCTATGCATGCCGACCGTGGAACACAAGAAAGAATGAATTTTTTTATTCTTGAGTTGCGTTTTTTCTCCAACACTTAATATCTTAAAGTTTGTTTTTGTTATAAAACGGTAAAGCGGAACGTACAATTATTAACAATTGCAAGTTAATTATTGCTTGCTATAGTTAGCAACGTGGTCTCATAGGCTGTTATAAACTGTCGCTATTGTTTACCAAACTTTGACATTTATAATGTTTTCAGGTTAAAAACTTAAAGACAAGAGTAAGCTTTCGGCGGTTCGACTACAGCCTTCGTCAGGAAAACTGAGTAGAAAAGACAACTAGTGTATGTATATGTAGAAGAAAAATGGTTGGTGCAAAGATTGCATTTTAATTTCAAGAAACATTCATTGCCTAGGTAATTCTTCCCTTTGGATTTCCGACTTTGACGTCACAGTAAAAACCTTTAAATTATCTTAGCAACCAAAAGAGTTATTTTGAATGAATTAAATGACATTTCTTTATCAAAAACCTTTCTAACAGACTAAGTTAGTGATAGTGATATATACACTTAAAAGTATATATTGAAAAATGAGTTCAATCGGTGGTGCAATAACGCATTCTGGACACGCACTCGCCATAGGGATCGGGAACCCCATTTAACTGGTACACATAGAATGAGGTACAGTTGCGGACCGTGATGTGTGCGGAAAATAGGCAGCAATCTCCTACATCGTTGATATCAAAGCAAACCTTGCGGGTAACCCGCCCATCAGATACTGTTGGATGCGTACCGTTCATCCAGCCAGAAATATTACCGTCGCAGCGATCTCCAAGTACACAGGATGTAGCCATTCTAGAACCAGCGCCCCCACTGAACCGCCACCAACCTTTCAGGTGGCTGTCACAACGGTGTTGTGACACGGTCTCAAAACTTGTCTTACGTCTAGGATCTGTATCAGTTTGGTACCTTCCACATTCTAAAACAAGTGGAACAACAAACTACTTATTTCACTTGGCGTTGCTGTATCAAAGAGCTCCCCTCTTTTATGGTTTTTTGCACTGCACATCATTTGGTCTGTTTTTTGTATGAACTGGCCGTGCAGTGTTACAGTGTTAAACTACACCATGCTGTTAATTTTTGGAGAAAAGGAGCATTGTATCGACCTTTTTCAAGTATACTTTAAATGATACTCTCTATTATTTGAAATAAGGGTATAACTTTGTTTGGTGAATATGTGTTTGGAAAACTTAAGTAAACGAACAAGATCGCTGAAATTTCTAAGTGAACAAAGAATATAAGTTGTATCACGCAAGATAATGGCAAAGTAGTTCACAATTGCCAGCAAACATAAAAGTTGTTAAACTCGATCACGAGCTCTTCTGCTATTCATCAATACATCGTTTGTTTACTTTTGACTATAAACGAAAAAAAAAATCTTTACCTTGTGGAGTGCAGGATTTCCCGTCCCCAAGATATGAACTTTTACATCGGCAGGTGTATGAACCAACAGTGTTTAAGCACTGAGCGTTTTCATGGCAACCGTGAACTCCGGCGGCACACTCGTCGATATCTAATGAAAACAAACGGTAAACGACAAAGAACTGAATTACTACAATTTACAAAATACTTTCATTAATATCAATATTGATATTGATGAAAATGTTTTGTAAATTAATAGTGAGAATAATAGTAGTAGTAGTACAATGAGCTGCAATAGTATTTACTAGTAATAGTAGTCATCTCATTTTGCTCTGCTTTACCTGCCTCCATCTACTGATCTTTTGACGAGTACGGCTTATTAAAGCAGGATGTAGAACGGGCTGGTTCGTACAGTCGCTAGCTATTTTGATTGGTTTCTTGTACAGGCTCTCGCGCCAAAACCAAAAATCAAAACAAACATGCGCAAAAGAACTAAACATGACACCGGCTATGCCCTCACAACGGATTCGCGGCGTGTTAGTGTGGACGGTCGGAAACGCTATGAAAACGGTAGTGTGGACGCGGATCAATTGATGTGTTTTCGGTAAAACGAATCCGTATACTTTTGAATCCGCGTTAGTGCGGACGAGCCCCATGTTTTGAAGACCTCCCCAACTCTTGTTTCCTTTTCCGCGGTCGAAAGATCCGACAGACTTCTTGTGCAAGAGTGATTTTAATTTTTATGCGAAATAAGAACAAAAAACTACCTTGTTGACAAGTTGTTCCATTGTAACCAGGAAGACAGCTGCAGTTGTAAGACGTTAAACCGTCGATACACGTTCCTCCATTCTGACAGGTGATCGACTGATTACAGTAATCCACATCTACAGAACAAGAAAGTCAAGCAAACGTTTTTATTTTTCAACTTTTGTTTAATTGAAAGCCAACGCTTCTGTGTTTTTACCTTCTTTATAATTAGGTAAAACTTAAAGCCATGTAAAAAATCTCAAATAAGATAAAATTAACAGGTATTAAATGATCTATAAAATATCACACACGGGGCACAATGTAAAACTGCCAGTATTGTAGAAAAAACAACACAAGTGTATCTAAGAAAAATACTTGCTCATTTGTTCTCACAACGCTGCAGATTTTAAAATATCGGGCCCAGGCACCACTCTGATCTTTCTGACTTTGTTCTTCTTTCATTTACACAGGACTGATAAAATCGCGGGAAGCTTAAAATCTTCGTGGCAGGAGTCACGAAGCGTAGAAATATAGATATTGTGCTTTATTCCCAACTGTTGTAAAATCTTACCAATTTCACACCTCCCTCCTGTGTACCCAAGAGAACAGTTACAGCTGAATGAGTTCAATCCGTCAAGACACGTTCCTCCATAATGACAGGGATTTGGAGAGCATTCATTGATATCTAAAAAGCAAAATCAGTATCCTTAAGTGTAGAATACTCAAGCTGCCACTAATTATAACGTCGTTTATTACTGTGTGTTTATACAAAAGATGCGCAGCCAGTATGAGCTATGAATCCTTTATCAGTTAGAACTTTGTCTCATTTTCCCGGTTTTCTTTCATCTTTTTATTTACATCTTTCTGTTGTGTCCGTCGTTGGTGCACAAAAGGTGTTCTTCAGCACATAAAGTGTTGATTGTCAGAGGTTCGAGCTGGACCAAGTGAATACAACTATTTAATCTAATTGCTAATGCAGCTGGTTGTCAAACTTTGAAACTAATTTGTGGGAATCGATAATTCGAGTTTTGTTCAGTCGTTTCTTCCTAGCAAAACCATTTGCCAACTTCATAGTTGTGTAGCGCTTCAAGTGTGATCCGTACGAAGCTATACGTTGACAGCGTGCCGACCGTGCAACAGAAACATTCCTCTATTAACTTTTGAAAAGTTTAAAAACATATATCAACTTTAATAGCTAAACTTCAAAAAAAAAATTTTAGTTTTACTTCTTTTCGCAAAACAATAACAAGTTCTTAAACACGAAACACGCAAATAGTGCTTCACAATTTCCAAACTGTTGTAAAAACCTACCAACTTCACACCTCCCTCCCGTGTACCCGGGAGAACAGTTACAGCTGAATGAGTTCACTCCGTCAAGACACGTCCCTCCATGATGACAGGGGTTTGGAGAGCATTCGTCGATATCTAAAGAGCAGAAGCCAGTACACATCAATTTTCTTTTATAATGGCCGCAAATATTTAGTGGCGTTTACAATTGTTGTACTTTATTATGGCGTGATTATATGTTTTTTATGATTTTGTATTTAGCGCAATAATAAAGAAAGAATAAAGAAAACAACAAAAATAGTTTAACTGCACGTCACCTGTGCATGACTTAATTAGTAAACAAAATTTGTATTAGTTATACTATGATGGACAAGAAAAACTTCCTGATTCGATACCATAAGGAACCCTTTAAATAATGAACATGTGAAACATACTTTCAGTAACTTAAGCTATAAGACTTACCGTTTTGACAAGTTGTTCCGTTGTAACCAGGAAGACAGCTGCAGTTGTAAGAATTCAAACCATCAACACACGTTCCTCCATTCTGACAGGGGACGGACTCACAATCATCTTCATCTACGAAACAGACAAACGACGGAAAAAATGACAAATGATTAGCGGCCAAGTCATTAGTAAAACATCGCCATAGTAAACCTTAACAATTGTAAAACTCGTTTATAGCGAGGAGCGATTCGCCTTCTGAATTACGAGTTTGTTCAAATAAGTTTTCTGCCAAACTTGCTGTACAATTGTCCTACATACATCGCAGAGGCTCCTACTTACTAGTTTCACAGTTTGTTCCGTTGTAGCCAGCAATGCAACTACAGTCGTAAAAGCTCCCTCCATCAAAACACGTCCCTCCATTCTGACAGGGATTCGAAACACATTGGTTCGTCTCTAGAAAAGGGAAGAGATTACACTCTCCAACAAAATATATAAGAATTTCCAATAAGATTTTCAGGCTATGGGGTTTTTTCGTTTGGGATAAAGAGCATAAAACACTGACATTGTAGGACAGCTAGGAAACATGCAGGCAGCAAAAGAATTTTTGCACTCATTTGAATGGTTCTTTTTCGATCATGAGGTGAAGTAAAACATTGGCTCTATATAATTACTTAGCTATATTCAAATACCATACTTTTGTCAGTTTTTATAAGTTACAGTTTGAGTAATAAACAACATCTAATATTCTGAACGATATTGGTACTTCGTAAAAAGACAACCAGGTCTCTCTTTTTGCTGTTTAATTCACTAGTTACCTCCTCCAAGACCATTGTTCTGCTTCAAAATCGAAATCATCGAGAAACGGTTTCAAGCTGTGAACACTTGCTTTTAGAGAAAATATAGATAGAAGTTTCGTTGATTAGTTTTTAACAGTTTTTTTCAACGATATCAAAAGGAAATCAATTTAACTTGATTAAACGCCTCCGTCTTCCTGGTCAGTTGTTCCTTTCAAGTTAACACGTCTGAAGCTAATCGGGAATTTATAAACAATGATTCAACTTGAAAACCGAACAAAATGTTTTTTGTCAGGGAAAATTATAAACTCTTTCTTCAAAGAAACTGAATTTTGTAGAGTTATTTGTTCTTGTTTGTCGTCTTTATGTAGTTGATTGTAATCCTAGTCAAATTAACATTCACCTCACGAAGTTTTTTTTGTCAGGGAAAATTATAAACTCTTTCTTCTAAGAAACTGAATTTTGTAGAGCTATCAGATTTTGTTCTTGCTTGTCGTCTTTATGTGGTTGATTGTAAGCCTAGTCAAACATTCACTTCACTTAGAGCTAGAATCAGAGAATAGTTCGCAAGTGTACTGTTCAGTGGATCGAGACGGCAAGTTTGAGATGAAACTGTGTCAGTGTTTACCGCATACCTCTATCAGTTTCCAGTTTCTCTACTATCACCAAAAGGCTGACTGACAACGCAAAAACTACGAGTAACAGCGAAAACCATACAAGTAAAAGGACTTGAGTCAACCTGCTCGACCCCATCTTGTTGATAGGGTTGATAGCTGTTCGGCAAACAAATATTGACTAAGACTAACTCATATTTGCATAACCACTGAAGGGGTCGTTTCGCTTTACAGCAAATCTACAAAGAACTGCGGTCTGTTTTACACATTTCAAACAGCGGGCCTCTGTCTTCTTTCAATAAACAGACAAAACGTTATTGTTAGCTAAACTGAATTGTTTGACAGTTTGATAACACACAATAGTCTTTGAGCAAGGGTTGTCGATTTTGTCTCTCTTCAGAAAAAAAAGAAAACGCCGTAATTGAACCCTTGTCTTAGAGCAGATTTCTGTGAGACTTTCAGGCTAAGTGGCGCCTGTAAAAAATGGTCTATAGGGTTTTTAACATCAACAAAAGCATTTTTACGTTCTTTAAAAGACGTTTAAACAGGTTGTTAACTCTCAGTGTAAAATTTCAAATTTCAAAAATTTTACATTTCAAGTTTTAAATCAATGTTTCGAAATTGTTATACTCTTTGATGGTGTTATTTTTGTTTGATTAAAAGCGGGGTACCGCAGCTCCAACATTACTGGTCAGCGGTGTTGTCTCCCAGGTTCTCTGAAAGTCTCAACCAAGTCCAAAATGTCGTACTAAGTGCAGAAGCAACCCTTTTGTGTGTGTCAGTGTTGTGCGTTGTGTCGTCACGAGTTCAGTAAAACAACAAGCAGTGTTACAGTGAAGAAATATGTACAAAAATATGTGAAAAGTACAATAAAGAAATAGTGTTTTGAATTTGCCAAAAGGAAGCAAAGCATTATCTTTGGAAAAACTCGTCTCAAAAAAGGTGTTAAAAGTGACTTCTCTCCCACAATAACAAAGATGATAAACTACCCCGTGTACTTAATCTTGCACACAATATAACTCGCATAAAATTAAACGACAAGTATGATAATTATTTTTCAGGCAAAAGTTCAACGTTAATTATATATTCGATAATGAGAGAAAACAGATGCCGACAGTATAGACGTGAAAAAACACACGTGACACTACAAGAAATAAAACATGAACTGCAGTGGTCGCATTTATTTAAGCGCCCGTCATACAAGCGAAAACCTTTACAAACAAACAGAATTGAAATACAATGTATGATATGTTCCCCAACAATTAAACAGAGAATACAATCTTGGTTACTCTTTCGTGCTTCCATCAAAAGAGCGAGAAAGCTGGTTGTAAAATGTTAGAAATGATTCCTTGATATGGATCAAATTGTAGGCCAACAGACTACACGGCGAAGCCAAAATACCATACGAAGAGCTCGACAACATTACGTCCAACGTACAAGAACAACAACATTTTGGAAAATCTTTCTTGGAAATTTCACGTTTCATAGAAAACCAACTTCATCTCATTAAACTGAAAACAGCATATAAAGTATTCACCAGTAGAGAATAGTAAGTTGCTCTTATAACTATGTAAAAAGATGTTAAAACAAAATGGTTTTTTCGCTTACAAATTTCCATGCATGCCAACCGTGGAACACGAGAAAGAATCAAATCTTTTGTTTTGAAGGGACGTTATTTTTCCGCCAAAAATTCTCTTAAAAATTGTTTTTGTCATAAAGTCGTTAAAACTAAACATACAAATATTGTGTTAATCTTTCTAAAGACTTTGTTAGAAGTAAGTATTGTAAATTTTTTACAAGTTCTTCCTCGTTGGTTAGCTCAAGACATCATAAACTGTCTTCAAAGGTAGCTCTTGTTAATTTTAATGTTTCATTTGAAGATTTAACTCTAATCGGTGGTGCAATAACGCATTCTGCGCGCGCAGTCGCCATCGGAATTGGGTACCCCGTTGAGTTGGTACACATAGAATGAGGTGCAGTTGCGGACCGCGATGGTTGTGGAATACGGGCAGCAATTTGGATGACCGTCGTTAAAGCAAACCTTACGGGTCACCCTTCCATCAGATACTGTAGGATGGGTGCCGTTCATCCAGCCGGAAGCATTAGTGTCACAATGATTTCTAAGTACACAGGAAGAAGCCATTCTGGAACCAGCACCGTCCATGAACCGCCACCAACCTTTCAAATGGCCGTCACAACGGAGGTAACGCTCACCCTTATAGCTTGCCTTTCGTTTAGGATCTCTATCAGTGTTGTAGCTTCTACATTCTAAAACAAGAAGAATAACAAATCACTTATTTCTCTTGGCGGTGCTTTGACAAAGAATTCCTGTAATTTCTTTTATGATTTTTTGCGTCTTTTATGATCTTTTTTGTTGTTTTTTTTAAAACTTTACTGTATTACCATTTATTAATTGAAATAAAAACTTATCTTTGTATCGTTAAGATATAGCTTTGTATCGTTAAGATATATCTTTGTATCGTTAAAAAAATTCGGGACTTAAAACTTTTTAAACAAACGCGATCACTAGATATTGTAAATGAAACAAAGAACATCAGCTGTAAATAACGCGGGATAATACCAGAGTCAGTCAAAAAATATTAGCTAACGAAAAATGTAGCAAACTCGAGTTACCCTGCTGTTCATCCATATAAGGTTTGATAACTCTTTACTAAGAAACAAAATCTTTACCTTGTGGAGTGCAGGATTTCCCATTTCCATAATACGAACTTTTACATCGGCAGGTGTATGAACCAATAGTGTTTGAGCACTGAGCGTTTTCATGGCAACCGTGAACTCCGGCGGCACACTCGTCGATATCTTAAGTAAAAAATGGTAAGGGAAAAAGAACTGACTTACCATTTATATACTACCATCAGTTTTAATAAAGACGATAAAAGCAGTAATATGCTAGTAGTAGTAGTAGTAGCAGTAGCAGTAGTAGTAGTAGTAGTAGTAGTAGTAGTAGTAG
>JANVCF010188323.1:0-10113 GCA_025388745.1 Hydrozoanthus gracilis
CTCCTCCTCCCCCCTTTAAGAAAACCGAGAAGCCTGTTTTATTCTCTTAAACTCCTCCATCAATAAGTCTTCCCGGCTTAACCATAATGGCTACACTCTTCAGCCAATTTGCGGAGCAGCGCTTAGTTTTGGCCGGTATCGCGATTCGCTAAAGTACGAAGTCCACGTTGTGTGGTGTTGACGTTTACTTGACTGGCACGCGCAATCCTTGTTAAAAATGTTCCGTACCTAGTTTAACAACACTGTTTTTCGAATTTTGCGTACGAAAGCTGTTTTTCGACTAATAAATGCTTCTCTTCAAACATTCTTTGCTTTTGATGTGTCTAAATAATGTTTGAACGTGATAATTGAAAGAGGTTTTGTTACTTTCTACAAAAGAAACCATTTCGTCGAGTACTACGTGTTTTTTTCGTCATGGATTTTATTGAGCTCGCTCTGACTTGCTCACTGCAGCAAATTGCATCTTTTCGGTTTTGGTTTCCCAGTTTAATACCTAAATAGGCTCATTTTAACTTGTTATTATTGTTTTTATATGATTAAAAAAACTGGTTATTTGCAAGCAATAAGTATGGTGGCGGATTTTTATTCAGTGTTTGTGTGACACTTTCAAAAGCGTTCTGTATGCTCTCTTACAGAAAACAATTTTTTGCGCTTTCGACCAACTAACATCCGAGTTTCACTGAGGTTACCATGTAACAGCTATTCAGTTGTTTCGATTGCCAAAAGCAGTTCACCGCGCGACTCTGCTAGATACGGAAACAATTTTCTCCCAACTAGCCGCCAATATATTGTTGTACTTTAGTCTCAACCGCAACTAGTTTATAGAGTTGTTTTAAATGGCGCGAAAAATACGTTTTATTTGTGTATCAATTTATTGTTTCATGTGCTAAAACTTTATACAAACGTCATATGTGCTGCCTCCGCTTGCTTCAATTATACACAGCAACTATTGTGCGTTCAACTTACAAGGCCTTGCTATTGGGCCACATAACGCTCGGCCATTGAACTGACCAAATATCACAATTTCTCTTAACGCGTCAGTGCGTCAGTTCTATACAATAGACAGTTTCGAAATACTACATGTGTAGGGCTTGGTACCGAAACAAGAACTTCAAAACGAACCTGGGGGAATATTATGGATTAATTTTGATCTTTTCCTTCTATCCCGATTTGAAAACTTTTCCTCGGTCTCGTTTTCAAAGAGTTGTTCAAGTACCACGCCCCGTGCGTGCAGTATTTCGAAATGGTTCATCAGATTTTAAAAATCAACCAACAAGCATAGCAATCAAATAATAATCATTATTAAGTACATGCAATTAATGTAATTTTTTAAATGGTACCTTTTAGCTTAACTAAACGCGTGGTAGGCCTTTCGTACTAACCTAGCAACTTGTTTTGTATACCTGTAGTTCTTCTAGTATTCTAGCAACTAGTTCTGCAAGCTTTTGTTCAAAATATTTTACCATAACTTAGTAAAGGGTTAAGTTTCGGATTCTGGAGCGAAGCCATGGATCATGTACAACGCAGTACGTTAAAATAGTTGAAAGAAATCCTCAATTTTTAGTTTCTATGAAACTTAAAGGATCATGAAGAAAGAAAAGCATCGAATCACACCAATAACTATAACCTGAGGCCAAGTAAAATAGCTCGCATCCTTGGCACGCACGAGTCTTTTATTTTTAGAAGGACAGGCATTGACCATTCCTTCTTAAGTGTTTACCAAGTTATTATGAATAACACTGAGTCATGCAACTTCATCAGCTATAATCGCCGCTAAAGCTCGTCTTATTCTCTCGCGCATTTCTTGTCGCTTAGTGGCACTGACGATCTTTTGTAAGATGTTCGATTTCTTTAGCTGAAGATCTTCTGCTTCTATGTCAGACTTTGGAAGAGGTAATTTGTCCACAACATCTTCCAATTTTCTGATTGTCTCTAGCTTTACTCTTTCTTTGTCATTCGGGTGCTCATCGGCGAATTTTGTCATCTCGGCTTTAACATCGGCAATTTTACCTGCATTGAGAAAGTGTAATCAGTTTCTTGTTCCTTTGCCAAAATATAAGAATTTAACAACATGAAAGAAAAAAAATAAATGCAGAATTGAAAAAAAAATAGTAAAACGAAAAACACCAAACCTAAAACGACAAAAGTAAACAAAATACATGTGTTGTCTTTTCAAGACTTTTTTATGGTAAACGTGTTTTTTTTTCTTGTGCTTGGGCTGTGGATTTAATTGGTTACAATCGCAATACTAGTGTCACACGATTGGATACTTGCATTTGCACACGTCTAAACAAAACTAGCATCTTCCTTTAGTACAAGCGTAAAGAAATTGAGTTAATGTTTTGGTTGTGAACGCCAATCAGCACTATGGAATATTACTTTATTATTATAAGTAAAAAGTTATTAGTGCAATTTAAGGATTTCAAAGACCGGTCGGGGAAAGAGAAATTGGCGAGACAAGACTTTCAGGGTCATGCTGCCAAATTATATTTTTCAAGATGACGCTCTGACCCAGGATTCGAGAGATACATGTCCATTTTATAAATTTCTCATAGTGAAATGTTTGTAGTAAGGGGGGCTGTGTTGAGGGTTTGTTAACTGAAATGCATTTTTTAATTACTTGATTGGTTTATTTGTTTATGGGAACAGTTGCTTTTCCTTATGAAAAGAAAAGAAAGTTACATATCCCCTAACCTTAATAAACTTACAAGATGCCATAATAGACGTGTTTATTTTTATTTATTTTTTCAACAACTGGAAATTTGAGTTTGGGATTTACCTCTAACATATGCCAGTTCTGCGTCATTGATAAAACTCTTTTCTTCCTCTAACAAAGCAGGTCTTTTATCCTCGGGTACGCGCAAGTTCTCCATGAGGTCGAGAGCTAGCTTTGTTGCAATGGCGTTATGGTGCTCTGGACTGAGGGAACCTACTTCTGTCAGGGCTCCAGCATATCCTTGAAGTTCCTCCACATCTGTTTAAGTTAAGAAAGAATACCAAAGATTATGAAAACAATTATTGTTGTCACAAGCTTCTTTTTCTCGGAAAAAAACTTCTGAGTCATTTACGAGGTTCTAACCGATGCATACCCTTTGATTACCGATCAACCTTCTACCCACGAAGCTACAGGAACTAAAAGATCAAATACTACCTCACTAGTAGCACCATAATTATCCGTACCATTACCTATGTCCACTGAAAGTAAATCACTAAGAGAAGCTAGCTGATAGAACACAACACCAGAATTACCTTTAACTACAAGTCAAAGACTAGAGCAGAAATTAATATCTGACGATGTTCGAGGGTTGCCGTGTATTTAGGATAAGACCTACCTCTTTGAATAGCCCCTTGCCCACTTGCCTCTTCGCTCTTGCCTGAATCTACTGCATTTCGAATACTTGTTACTAGCTGTTGACAAAACAATTTTGAAACGAGTCTAAGTTCAGTTCTAGCTTCTCGTCCTATACTAAAGAACGATTAAATGAAACACTCCGAAGTCCTGAAACTAAACTGTGTATTTCAGTTAAAGAAAAGTATTTGCGAGAGTGACATTTCCTCAAAAAGACTGACGCGTATTTAAGTATGAGGTTATTACAGTTACAGGAAACGTTTCAATAGAATCTAAACTTAATTAATCGAACTAGAAACTACTTAGTCTCCGCACAGCTAAGACAAAACTATCTTAGATAGCCGGAAAAACAAAGTTAGCGGAGGGGAGAAAATAATTGCCTTTATAAACATCAGAGGTGCGAGCTTCCGAGGGAAACCCGGAGGCATGCTTCTGTCTTATTTCCAAAACAAAAATCTTTCTAATCGGTTTTAATGCAAATTTTGTTCACAACAGTTATTGGAGTAAGAAGACTTTGTTTAAAGAATTAGGGATGTACAACTATTGTTGCTCAATCGTTAACTAAAACTTTTCTTGCTGAGTGGCAAGACAAAACTACCAAAATTGAGCTTGGGACCAACGTCTTCCCATTGCTTCGATTTTTTTCAAAAGCGCATTGAGAATCAACTTTACCTCTGACTTTTCAGCTTCTTCTGTTGACTCGAGCTTGGAGAGTTCAACGTCTTGGAGATCACCGACGTCTAAAATGATTTGATTAAACTGAATTAGTTTCAAACTACGGAAGAATTCAATTGTCATGTTTTTGCTTTTGATGAGTGTTTAACACTTTTCCTTCGACGTGAAAAGTTTCGGGCATCTTCTAGAATGAGATTCTAATTTTCGACTGTTTTTTTATTTCTAGATCTTAATCATAGAACTGGTGTTAAAGAAATGGTTGCTGTTTAAAAGTGATACCTTGACTCCAAATCTTGTCGAGCATTTGCTTCATCTCAATTTTAGCTGCCGGTTCAGCCTAGGGATAGACAACACAAAAACAGATTTACACGGTTAATTAACAAGCACTGCGCGACTAACTTCCAATCTAATGCAGGTTTAAAAACCGGGAACCGCGCAAAGCAAGCGCTGAAAAATTTGTCACGTTTACCTCCTTCGCTGCCGTTTGCGGACGAAAAAAATCAGTGGTGCTTTACTATTTAGTGTGCAAAACGTGGAGAGAGGTTCCGAGTACATATGAGCTAGAACTTTTAGTTCCAAGAAACCTAGTTACTAACCGATTACTATTTATCATCAAAGTTTGATGAATGCTGAGAAATTGACTGAAAGGGTGAATGATTACTGAAAGTAAACCAAGAAACCAACGGGTTAAAGTGAACTGGATACACTTACTTAGACCGTTCAAGGAGCGATCAAGTTGTCATTGGTACAGGTTTTATGGGAAATTTCCATCTCGCCGCTTATGTATTTTGGGTGTTAAGTTATGACTCATAAGGTCGTCTTCGAAAACTATTTAACGATAAAATAAAAGTTTTGGGGATCATTTGGAGCAAATTCCTAGTACTCACCAGATTTGACCTCGCTCTCTTGGGCTTAGCCGTTTGCTTTTTTGGAACTACGAGAGCTGCTTCATAATCAGAGTTTGATTCCGAATCCGAACCAGAAATCGCAGTGAACAATTTTTTCAGCGATTTTTCCCGAGTTTCTTCGTAAGCACTTCCTTCATGTTTGTTAGAGATTGTGCCACCATTTTCGTCTATTTTGCTTACATTCTTTGCATTTGTGTTGGAACTAGCTGCTGTATTGACTCTGTTTGTTATTTGGCTGCTTTCTTCAGGCTTCGGAAGACTCTTGATTATTTCATCTTTCTTTTCAACGCGACTTGCAAGAGCCGCCTGTCCAAAGTCGTCGAGTGTATCAACAATGATCTGTTTACGCTCATTGAAAGATCCAAGGCTGTCTGTCTTAGGAATAATCGACTTCAATTCACCGGAGCCCTTATTATCTGTTTCCGTGGCAACCTCATCATTGTCACCATTGCCACTTGTAAAAGCTGGTATTTTGCTTCGTTTAGGTTTTAGATTTTCAAAGTCTTCGCGAATGTCCGAAGTTGTAGATAACCCTGAAGCATCAGAATCCCCAGAAGCATTGAAATTTCCAGAAGCATCGGAATTCCCAGAACCAACAGAATTCCCAGAACCAACAGCTATGTAAGGAGTATTGGAGTCGTCAGTGTTTCCTGAACTTTCCGTCTCTCTCGATTTTTGATCAATTGGAGCATCGAAAGAACGTAAAACCACGGTCTTTTTGTTAAGTTCGTCTGATGCGCCCGATGACGCCAGCGTTTCGACCACTTGTTGTCTCTTGAGGCTATCAAATTCTTTTTGGTCATTGTAGCCATCCAAACCATCGTAATCTAACGGTTCCTCTAGGTCGGAATCTAGGAATAAAAAGCAGACCTTGGATTAATATGAATAACTTTAAGTCCATAAGGACTTTGTGTCTAGTGACAAAAAGTTGTTAGATTAATTAATAACTGTTAAAAGTCCTAGTCAAAGTCTTGTAATAATGGTCTGTCTTAATTCACTGCCAGATGCTCGACAGTACAGAACTAAAATTTAATTAAATCACATACCGCAATAATATGGTACAATTTTCTCACTGTCGTAACGGGTCTACAAAACTGTATATATCACTCTACATCTTCATAGGTTATTATATCTCGTAATATACAAATATAAAACGGTGTGCACGCTCTGTGCAATGACAGAAACACAGAAAAAGCTGCAACGGGCGAGTTTTCCGCACCTCTCTTGAGTGAACTAATAAACTCTCAAGTGTTTCTATAAAAAAACAAAACAAGCAAACGAGTTTTATATTTCTTTATAAAATAAGCCGCATAAACAGCCGATAATCCCCGCGATGACGTACTCAGTAACACTATTTATATAAAGAGTGCGTCACCACAGCCAATCAGAACGCACGTTATATCTCTATCATTTGATAACGAGCTCGAAAAGAAACAAGTACGTCTATACAACATAGTCTAGTGCAGCTTTACAAGGTCCTGCTTGGAAATAATAGATAAAAACAGACACAGTGTAAATGAACAAACCATCAAAGCCATGTTGAAAGAACTGGGTTTCTAAGGATTACAAGGAATGTAATCCATCAAAACAAAAACTTGTTTCACACCTTCGTAGGTAATTTATTTGTAATAAATTTGGTGTTACACACCTTCGGTTGTTTCTAAGGGAATATTACTTCGTTTTTGCTCCGTTCTGTATTGTAGGTCTCTTAACTGGATTTCATCGCCATAATCTTCAACTTCTCCATAAGGGACTTCTTCCCGAAAACTTTCGCCTTCAGCCCCTCTCACAAACGGCAGAACAGTTTCTCTCCATTCTTTCTCGCTAGCGTCTCGTGTTCCTCGTAACTCACTGCCCTCATCGTATTCTGCCATTCCGCCCTCATCTCTAGCGTTTTCTATGTCTTCCTCATCGTCTGGTTCTTCTGACTCACCGGACTCGCCCGATTCCCCCGACTCGCCCGATTCCCCTGATTCATCTGATAGTCCCGACTCATCAAGCTCGTCTGATTCGCTTAAACTGCTGGAGTCATCAAGGTTTTCGGACTCTTTTGCTTCGTCGGTGCTTTTAGAGTCACCAAGTCTGCCGTTCCCCTTTGAAGTCTCGAAATTTTCAAAACCATCAAATTTGTCACCTAAGAAACATGAAGCGTAATGATACATGATGAGTTAATAGGAACACCGCATGCATTGATTTAAATGATGAATTCAAACTGTAGTTATATCATAAAGGCTGGCAAAGGACAGGAAAAGGAAATTCAACTTTAGAATAGCAAAATCAATGGGATTAAAATGTTATTCAAAGAGAAGATAAGCTATCATATCAGAAAACTCAATTTTTTACTTGAGTCATTTGAGTCCCCAAAATATACAGGGTAGCCCGAGCCTTCAAAATCCTTTGGCTTATTCGAATCTCTATAATCCTATACATAGTTTAAACTTCTTAAATTTTTGACTTGCCCAAATCTCTAGAGTCATCTGATTTGCTCGGGTTTCTTGAGTTCTGTGACTCGCCCGAATCCTTGAAACTACTTGACTCGTCGGAATCGCTGACATCCTCTGACGCAGGCAAACTGTCGGAATCAATCGATTTTTCATCATCTTTCTGTTCTTCCGACTGTACCGTATTTTTCAATTTTCTAGACTCTCCAGCGCTCTCGGCATCTTATTTAGATAAGAAAACAAAAATTTTGAAATTCTGCAATTTTTTTTTGTTTACAGCTATTTAAGGTACAAAGTCTGACCAAAAGTAAACATTTGCACACAAACAAAAAGCGGTACGTTTGTTACTGATTTTCTTTGTTGCTCCTAATATCTTATTTTGACTTTGACAAAGTCTCTTGTACATCAACAATGTGTTTAAGCTATGCCTGTTCATTACCTTTCTTGTCATCTACTATAGTATTACGCTTCCACATTTCCCCATCACCAGACTCGCTCGAGTCTCCTGGTTCCCCGGACTCGCCGGAGTCCCCCGACTCGCCGGAGTCACCCGTTTCTCCAGTTGTATCAAACTCAAACGATCCTGTTTGGAAACAACGAGTGTTAAAGGTATTTTCTGGGCAGAGATTATCTTTTCCACCACCCATTTTATCTCTGAAGTAATCCGTGACAGCATTAACACACAACTTCCCGATATTTTAGTGTTATGGTAGCCGTACATAATGATTGAAATAAAGTTGTTGCTACAAAACTTAAAATTCAACTCAATCTTATAAATACAAAAAGTATTTGAAAACATTTCAGCGGGCTGTAGGAATAAACACTCGCATTAAAAGTGAACAGACCTTTTTTAAATAAGGAAAGGTGGTAAAAATATTTTGCCTAAATCTTTCTTTGTTCTCGAGAAATCACTATTTAAAGTTAGCATCTGATGATGTTACCAGTAGTTTCGACAAATTTGAAACTTTTTAAAAATTCTGCTGCCAATCCATAATCTTTGATGAATTTCAACAACACTTGTACTACTGATCAATCTACGTCGAGATACATCAACAGCCCAACTTTGGCTAAAATACATTTAAAGGTTAGGGATTGGCAGCAGATTTTTAAGAAAAAGGAAATTTTTCGAAACCAAAACATGACGTCATCAGATGAAAGTTTTAAATGTCAATATCTCAAAAACCAGGGAAGACTTTGGCAAAAGCTTTTCACTACTATCATTCATTTTGCATGGTCTATCCACCGAGGTGAAAAAAATGTTTCACTTCATATGCACTTTAGTTACGAAATTTAGGTATAAAGTTTTTATTTTCTTGGACAACTACTTCACAGTTTATTGAGCTGTCAAATAGTTATGATGCAACGTTAGAAATCCACTGAAGAGGGAAATTTCGTTAACCTAGTTGTAAAGGTTCAAATCTGTCGTGTGGGAGGCTCGGGCTCGATTCCAAAAGAGCTAAAGGGGGGATTAGACCTTCGCATCTTCTTGGACAAGGATGTTGAATTGCATACCATAAGAATCTTTCACTTAGGTTGTAAAACATTTTGGGTTTTCCGACCTAAGAGTAGTGAAGACTACAGCCTAAATTAAACACAGTTTCAATTATTGGACTCACTTTTTTGAGTTTTCGTTTCTTTTACAGGGGAAAACTTTCCTGCTTCTATATCCTTAAGGCGTTCATCAGGTTTGTCTTGGTTTATACCGGAACCAGACTCACTGGAGTCCGCGCTCGTCTGCTCTGTTAGGTAGCAAACTTAATTTGATCAGAACCTAAGAGCTTATTGAATGTTGTTTTAAATTCGACAGCATAGCATATACCATGGCGTTTATCTGCAAACTTAATAAATCCGTGGAAACATTACAAGTTATATTTACAGTTTAAAATTGCGGTAACTCGAGCATTAATTTGATCAAAAGTTTAAAGGTAATGTTACACGAGCCGTTAGTGCAACTTGTGTCGCAACGTCATTGGGAGACAAGTTGAAGAGAGGGTTTGTATGCATCGCAATCTATCCAGCAACTTAAGATTTGTAACTTAAGTAATTGCAAAAAGTAAAACTGGAATTTAATTTCTGTAACTTGTCTCACAACGATTTTAGCCATTGTATGGGGTGTTGTACGCTGCAATGGCTTGTGTCATGCTTGCAACAAATCGTAAAAACTAGCAAGTGTGGTGGCTTCCCAGTGATGCTACAAAAGCAGCGTTTGAAAAACTATACAAAAATAACCGTATTAATAGTAATGTAACTATATGAAAAGAATGAATTGATTTTCCCTTCTACGCCTTCTTCCATTCTTTTGTATCTTATGCTCTAAGGGTTAAGGTTTATTTTCGTAACGAAAACAATAATTACACCGATAATACTGAGCCTGATATCAACACTATTAATATTAATGATAACAAATACTTATAGTATACCAACCAGATTTAACCTTGCTTTCAAAATTCTTTGTTTGATTCTTATCTGTAAGTTGAGGCGAACCACTGCTGACTACCAAGACTAGAAAAGACAAAAGTTGCAGACATCTAACTAGTATGCACTCTCAACGAAAGAAATGTTTTTATGATTTGAGTATGCTTGCTTGCTTAGCCACGAAAGCAAATCATGAACTCTTCTTTCTATCAAACTACAATTACTACTACTACTATTACTACTGCTACTACTACTACTACTACTACTACTACTATTACTGCTGCTGCTGCTGCTGCTACTATTACTACTACTACTACTACTACTG
>JANVCF010188378.1:0-10108 GCA_025388745.1 Hydrozoanthus gracilis
CCCCGTGAGTCAGGAAAAAAAGAAATGTGCGGGAAAGAATCAATGGCACATGTCCAACGATGATCTCTTTGCTCAGTTTATCTCCCTTCTTTTCCCTTTGAGGTTTGCGTCATGAAGTGTTTTGTACTGTGACAACAAATTAACCGACTTGTGAGCTTTACAAACTGTTTGGACATATTTTAAGGACAACAAAGAATACTCCGGAAGGCCGGGAACAGGGTGACGTGTAAATAAGGTACGTCACCTTTTTCCCGGTACAACGATATTTTTAGAATTTTCCCATAACATCGCTATACCGGGAATCTCGGTATAACGATATGCCGGTTTAACAATATAATTTTGACTTCCCCGCGGCATATCGTTCAACCGGGATTTCACTGTTTTGACTATTTGCTGAGCCCATGTGTCCATGATTTTGTGCATAATTAATATAACAAAATCAAGTTCTCGGCTTTTCTTCAGCCCCCCTCGAGTGCGTTCTTAGCGCGGCTGGCCGATCTTCAGCCTGACGTTCTTACAAAAAAGATCCCTTTGTAAAGAAAGAGAGTGCGTTTTTGAAATTTTGAGGTTTTAACTAGTAGTAGACATACGCAGAGCAGGCTCGTAATGATTTGGGTGGCAGGGAAGATGCGCCAAAGGCGCGAGATTTAAAGAGGAAGGGGAGTGGGGGGTGGGGGAGGGGTACCGGGCGGGGTTAGCTTTTAACCTGTTAAATGTGAACAACGACAAGCTCATTACGCTTAAACACAATACAACATAGCATACCGTATGTAGCATCGTTCCAAGCCAGGTTCCAGGCGCCCGTTTTTTTCGAAGGGAAAGATGCCCCCCCCTGGGCGTTATGATCATGGGCAAGGAACTGGTGACAAAAGTTAGAAATGTGACGAAGACTGAGGCAGCGATTCTGGGGGGTTAGCACAATTTTACTAGTCTGGGGTCGTGGTTGGCTAATGCTCTGGCCTTTGCCGGCGCGCAAAGCCTAAGTGGCCAAGCCTTGGCCAGCTTCCTTCACAGAATTCGAACGAAAAGAGCGAACAATGGTGATATAGCTGCGTTTTACCAAATCGGTTGCAAGCAAAGAATCACACAACAAAAGGGGACCGCGAAGTCTAACAGAAGATCTGAAGAGCAGCACTCAACGATTATGCAACGTGACAGAAAAAAATAGTGTTTTTATGATAGCATTTGGCGTCTCTAAGGGCCCGTTAACATGAACCCGGGTTGGCTGCCAACCTGGTTCAACCCTTCTCCAGTCAAACGCCTACAACTGTTTACATGAACCCGTTTGGACACCCGGATCAGCCCTTCTTGCCGGGTAACCCGTTTCGACACCCGGGTTGAACCGCCTCGGCGGGTTGGAGTTTGACAAATTTTCCCAATGTAAACACGGGTTCACTTGACCCTGGTCCTTGTAAAGGGGTGGTGAGTTCGAACCCGGGTTGGAATCTTCACACTTGTTACACTGAGCATGCATAAAAATGTTTTGAAATGAAATTTTCCCACGTGTTATTTTGCTTCGTCAATGTGGCTTCAAGTTCTGAAGATGTTCGCGTAGTCGAAGGAAAAAAACATTCTAACTCAACTTGAACTTTCGAAGTCTTGTTCTGGCCTGGTCGACATCAACTTTTGTCTTACTTTAGGCTAACAGTAACAATCTCAGCTGCTGCGTTAAGATTAAAAAAAACAAACTACATGGAACTGAGCGAAATCATACTACAACATTACAGACAACATCACAACAACTTGCCTTCTGTTCGCAATTTTCTTCCAAAATACCCGCGAAAATATCGAAACGAGTCTTTCGACGATCGAAAGCACGAGTTGACCCGGGTCAGGCTGTTCCAAACCCGGGTCGGGTGCGTGAACAACAGCCAACCCGGGTTCATGTAAACGGACCCTAAAATCCCCCTGTTTGAAAGCAAAGCCCCGCAGCCAATTACCTGCGTAGTGGCCTTTTTTAAGGGGCTAGGGGAGAGACCCATCGTCAATCGATCGGGCAAACTGCCACGAGATTTGATCGCCCGAGGCTTTTTAGCGGCTCGCTCGATTAACGCTCAGTCAAGCAGTCGCTACCCAGGCTAGGAGGCCGCATGTTCTAGCTGCACTGATGCTGATACATTTATTTTAATTCTAAGAACTTGGCGTCGATTTAATGGCTTTTTTTGTGCGCAGCGGAACATTATTCGGTTATTGGGAAATGTGTGGGTTTTGCCTTTCTGATTCTACCATTCACTTTCGCAACAACACCTACGGAAAACTGTAGCAGAGTATACAGTGTGCGTCAACATTGTCAAAGTTGACAAGTATTTTGATCGCTAAAAAAAGGCGAGACAATTCAGTTTTCGCGAGACGAGGAAGCCAGCCGACGACAAAAGGTGTATCGGTCTCGTTCGCTCTTCTCTGTTGGTTTTTTGCCTCCTCACACTTTGTGAGCCGAGAAAAAAGTCTTTAGGTTTTTTAAAATTAAAATAACCAAAGGTTTTAGAGCTGTTGGACGTTCCAAAATTGAACTTTTTAAAGTTAAACTTTGAACACAACACAATAGCATTCATTTAGACTCAACACATTTTGTCATTGTATTCGTTATTGTACTTTGCCGCTCTCGGTGCGTTGATGAGACAGACGTCGTACGTCATACCTGTCGAACGAAAGTGCGTCATTTCCGGTTTTAGTATACTCTTTCACAAGTTTAGCGACTCCTCCAGCTCATTGCATTAAATAAATGTCTCGTTGACTAATTCAGCTTATTTTTATTTTCTATTTGTCTTCTTACATTCGGGTATTGAGAAAATAAACTATCATTAAATTAAACACGAAGTAAAGCTTGAAGGGTTATCACTTTGTGACACGCCCGAAAGTGTGTGACATATACGCATTTCGTAATATATTCTATGGGTGTATCGAAATGCGAAATAGAAAGCTTTGTTTTGTCTCTGGTCAGCCAATATTTCGTTGATCTGTGCAATATATCTAACCATTCGTCAAAGCCACAACACATAAAAGCGGGTGAAAACATCGTCGGTGTATCAGAATACAATCTCTTAAAATACCGGCAGGCAAAAGTTGATTCTCTGTTCAGTGTTTACAGATGGGTCAGGGACCAAAGAAACTTGCAAAGAACCCAATTTTCGTCCAAAGAATGGAAGACTATTTTGATTCCATAGACCTCAACAAAAACGGGTTTTTGACCATCGAGGAAATTCAACAATGGGCAACAAATCTACAGCAAAAGTGCGATTCGACACCAGATAAGCTAGACAGTTTGCGGGCAAATCTCTATCAGTTTTGGGGAGCCGCAGGTCTCACTCCTGGCAAAGAGGTCAACAAGCGAGATTTTGTCCTTGGTGTTGCTCGACTGGGTCAGCTAGAGCTTAAAAAGCAGCAGAACAATGAGGAGACACTGCACTCGAAACTAAACAACTCTTTCTTTGA
Source organism: Hydrozoanthus gracilis (assembly GCA_025388745.1). Classification (NCBI taxonomy): domain Eukaryota; kingdom Metazoa; phylum Cnidaria; class Anthozoa; order Zoantharia; family Hydrozoanthidae; genus Hydrozoanthus; species Hydrozoanthus gracilis. The sequence goes on from JANVCF010188378.1 coordinate 3,433, forward strand.
TATGATGGATATTAATGATGACGGAACAGTTTCGCTGGAAGAACTGAAAATTATGATGGAGGCGTGCAACATGGATACCTGCCAAGCAGAAAAATGGATGGCGGCTGTGGACACAAACAAGAACGGTAGAGTTGAAAGGGAAGAACTGATTAGATTTGAGTTCGATTTCTGGTTTAAGCCACAGGACCAAGAGACAGAGGGTTTGCTAGGGGGGACTTATGAAAAGGCTCCACAACGGACGCGCTTTCGCTTTGGTTACTTGTGCAGGGGTTGCTTCAAATGGTTCTAGTTATCAAGACGGCTGTTCGAAGCCTCTGAAATGTTGCTCAACTGGAGTAGAACTAAAAGTAAACTGAACAAAGTTGAACAAATTTAAATAATATATATCAAATGAGCTTTCTTGAGTTAAAATAGCACCATTAATCCACTTAGCTTTTACTGAGTTTAGTCAACTACTGACGCGGAAGTTAATAATGTGTCAAACAAGTGGTAGCGAGTCGATACACAAATGATTAATATGAGCAAATTATTAACTACGTGCGAAACATTGGTGAATTAAATATCTTCAATTTTCAAAGTAATGTAAATCAAAATGTAAATTTTATTTTGTACAGAAATACATTTAACTGAAAAACTGTCTTGGTTTTAGCATAAAGCTTGGTTTTCAAAGCGATATCCGCTGCCTTGACTTAGCTGGAACGACAGCGTGGCACGTGACATCAAACTTACTGGATGACGTCATATATTGTATGTTTAGATACCAGCCGCAAACGACTATCAAACCCCTCTAAAGATGAGCCAATCATTTCTTATTGATTAATGTTGTCCAAGGACATAACTTAACAATTATACATATGCACGCTCTTTTTTGTGGGAATTACTTTATAACTTAGATTACGATTACGCGGCCGATTGGCAAATATGTTTGAGAACACTTTAAGAACAAGCTGAGGCTCGCGTTCGATAGCTAAATCTATTTAGAACATGCATGAATCCGTGCTTGGATCCCTCTGTTGAGAGTCTTTGCTCAAGATAAAAACTGACGGTGAGTATTGTATGCAGCAGTGTATGTCGTAAAACCGACAGAATCTCGTAGCAAAAAAAGGAGAGAAAACGAAAAAAAAACCCAGGCTCTTCCTGGCGGTTGTTTAGATGTTCAGTTTCATGCGTTCGTCGAAGCAAATGGTTTCGTCAACAATTCGGATTCAGGGCCTGTGTCAGATCGGTATTGAGCGGCTATATTTAATTCACTGACAAAGGAAGTTTAGTTGGTTTTGTCAGCTTTATGAGTCGCAGTGTTTGCTTGAAGCATTTTTCTGCAAATGCCCCTTGAAAGTGATTTATCCTTGACATTTGTCACATGACAATGCTAACTGCCACGTGACCAACTTCACTAATTAAGACTGATTACTTTAGTCGAAACGTCTGTTTAAAATCAAGATTCAATGTTCCAGAAATCTTTAAAAAATGATTTTACCTAAACCGCCAAAACGTTATATGAAATAAACAAACCCTCTACGCGTTGTTGTGTAGGCTAGCCTAGAACTTTGTGAAAGAGAAGGCTTTATGGTTTTTTCGTTTTTTGCGCAGGATTTGTTCAAGCAAAATTGTTGCCTTTTTTTAAGCCTCGTCGACTTGTTCTAAAGAAAGACGCAGTATCCAAGGCTGGCGGAGCGGCTGCCGTCCAACTGGACAGAAACGACCGCAAACAAACCAACAGTGCATTCAGCTTCTGTATAACAACAGGGTCAGTCGGATCTTAGTGGGTGGCCTGTGGGCAAAACACCGGTCCCAACGCATGCGCAATTCTAACGGCTTTGTAACCACTCCAGCTGTAACTTCGCGATGTTTTGATCGAGAGAACAGAAAGTCGCGAAAGTTGTCGACGTTCTAACTTTTCTCTGAAGACGTTTCGTGAAATGTAAGGCTTCTAGAAAGTAAAGATACCTTAAGATGGGCTCAGTTTTTTCAGGATGGACGAGCTGCACGGGAACAAAAGGCAACGATGGAGATTCGAGTGCTCTCGCGCGCTGTGCATCCCCTTTTGTTCGGCAAAGGAAAAGGTAAAGTATTTACAGTTTTTGCTTTGAAAACTATTGGCAACGGCGGTCTTACAAAATGGTAAAACAAACGTTTTTGTAACTATCGTGAAAAACACAGCGGTAGTTTGAGCTTAACATTGCCAAATGCAAGTTTTGTGTTTGTTCAGCGAATCTTAAATGGTGTCAAGTCAGTCTAGTAGTTTGCATCTGGTTTTTACGCATTCTAGTTGTTTTCCGTTTGTTCACCATCTGAGTGTATTTTACAAACGACCTCTGAATTAATGTTTGAAAGAGTTTAAAGCTGTTTGATTGAAAATCTTTTCAACTGAACGACGAGTATCTTTTTATCTTTTTTACTGTGCGATTTACTGACACCCCTTGCGGTGACACTTACCGTCATGGAGTCGGCCATCTAGATTGATAGGACGTCATTTAAATTGATCTTCAGTAAAAACCCTTTGATAATGTGCATGATGCCTTTGTGGCCTAGCCCTAATTGTAATCAATCGGACTATGGACCAAGGATTGCATCAAGTACAGACCTATACAATTTTTTAAATAAACAGCACTATTCTGGAAGTTAAATTATTTTTCCAAAACCCCTTTAATAAAAGTATTAGCCGTTTTTTAGTAAAAAGTGCTACTTGAGTAACTGTTCTATTTTACTGTTTAAATACATCTACTCTCCATTATTCCACCCTGTACCATTGTACACTCTGTTCTATTATTCAATTCTATATTATTCCACCCTGTACCATTATTCCATGGTGTACCATTATTCCACCCTGCACCATTATTCTACCCTGTACCATTATTCCACCCTGTACTATTATTCCACCCTGTACAATTATTCCACCCTATACTATTATTCCACCCTGTACCATTATTCCAACCTGTACCATTATTCTTTCTGTACCATTATTCTACCCTGTACCATTATTCCACCTAGTAACATTATTCCACTCTATACTATTTTATTTTACCCTGTACCATTATTCTGCTGTATACCATTATTCCACCCTGTACCATTATTCTACCCTATACCAATATTCCACCCTATACCATTATTCCACCCTGTACTATCATTCCACCCTGTACCATTATTCTACCCTGTACCATTATTCAAACCTGTACCATTATTCTACCCTGTACCATTATTCTACCCTGTACCATTATTCCACCAAGTAACATTATTCCACTCTATACTATTTTATTCCACCCAATACCATTATTCCTTGCTGAACTGTTATTTGGAACACCAAAGTAGTAAGCTAAGCAAAACATAGCATAGTAGGTCATATATATGTAAAGTTATTGTACAAACTTTTCAGGTTTTTGGAATGCATCATTTTTTTACATAAATGACATTAGTTTAAAACTTGCTGTTTTAATAAGTAATTATAATAATTGGAGTACAATAAAACCCCATTTATTTTAACTCTGTTTGGAAGCAAAAAATAGTTTCAGGTAACAGATTTCACATTTTGAAGAAGTTCGATTTTGTTTCGATACCACACTAGCAGTGTGGAAGGTTACCATGGTGAGAAAACTTATCTTGTGAGGATTTTCATGTTAGTCAGCATCATTTTTGACTAGAAATGTTTGACAATCAGTTCAGCTGAAACGTTATGCTTGGTAAGCATTTTGATATAAATTTGTACTGCATCTCTATAGCTGTGTGAGGAAAAATAATTGCAGTTGTTTACAGATTTGTTTGCCCAAGAAACAATAACTCTCAGTTATTTAAGATCAGTCACAAAGGTTGAAGACAATCTTGTACTAGCCAGCTTGGCTACAGGTTCTGGAAACCCAATAGCCAGAATTCATTTTTTGGTAGCATTGATGGCAAGCTTGAACTGCATTTTCGTTTCTACTCCGCAGCTCTATGTACATGGATGAAGATGGTGATTTAGCCCATGAGTTTTATGAAGAGGTTCGACCAAAAAAACGTGGCCAGAAGGCTTGGATGAGAAAAATTACTGAACATTTAATCCCTGAAGGTGTAGTTGATCTACCTTACCCTAGGATACATGTGGACTTCCCAGTTGTTTTAAGCCATGTATGAAGAATTCACTTTAAATATGAAAAGCTTTTTTACAGTTTATACATGCCACAGGAAAAAAGATGCTGTTATATGAACTTGGCTTCTTCACAAGCAGTGTACACAAGGATGACGCTATACTGATACACTGTATGGCCAGCGGACAAGGTTGATTTACCTTTGTGAACTGCACTGCTCAGGATTCATGTAAAGAAGTACCAACAGACATAACAGGAGTGAAGATGAAAAGCCCTAATGCAAGATGCATGTGGGTGTGGCATTAGAGTTAAGCTTTGGGTTGGGTACATGGTTGAAAAACCTTATTTTTTCTTCAAGTGCAAAAAAACAGTTATTGTTATAAATTATACCTCCACCACAAACAACTGATTTCTACAAAAAAGAATGTCAGGGCTTTGAAGCCTCTTTGGGAGGAGGTTGATTGTTAAATTTTACTTGTTTTGCCTTCCTTCTTGAATTAAAGCATACTTTACAAGAAAGAGTCTGCTGTTGTTATATAAAAGGTGGTCCCAGAACAATTTAAACAAAATAATTAGTGGGTTTAAAACCAAAGCTTTAACTACTTTGTAGTTTCACAGAACTTCAAGTTGGAGATTTCATAATATAAGATAATCATTACAAGTTATTCATCAAGCAAGCTTTCTCGACTTTGTTTTCATCCATTTGCCAAAAGTATTCTTGGAACAAAGATCTTCAAGCGTTAGATAAATTCTACCTAACACGTTATCAGGAAAAGGTTCTCTCTCACATTTAGAAAAAGCTATCAGGTTCAATGTTCTTGCACAAACAAACTTTTGAAATCCCCATGCCTACCGACTCAGTGCTGCAGACTTTTTGAAATCTGATTATAATTATATATATGTAAACCGACTTGCCAAAACTTTGGCAATTCATATTTGCTGACAATAAAATAATATCAAGATTTATTTCTTGATTGACAATAACGAAAATTAAAGCAGGCTTACAGATCATAACAGAGAGGGAATTTTCAAATATTGTTTTGTCAAGTGATCTTGGAATGAAGGAAGCATCATTCCAACATTTGATTACTGGTTGAAAAACGTTTTTCTGTGTTTGCTTCGATTGGTCTTGCGTGTACCATACTCTCTCCAATCTGTTTTTTCTAACTTGCTCTTACACATTGTGATGTTGGTCAGGTGGGATCCCTGATTACAATTTGTGTATTTAATGTAGTTTATATGTTGGTTGTTTTTATGAGGGGCTAAACCCCAAACCAAGAGGGGGGCAGATGCAGTTTTTCATACAACCTCTAGCCCTGAATCCTGCCTGACCTAGTTGGACAATCAAGGGGGTTAGTCCTCCATCAGTTTAGCTCTCATGATTCAAACATGGTCCTCAAGCCCAACCAATGAAGATTGTCTTCTAATCTCTACTTCTGCTAGTGTAAATTTTATTTAAAGTCCTGAGAAACTTCGGGTTTTGTGTCAGTTACTGAACAATTTTACATACTTTTAGAATAGAAAAGAACAAAAACCAAATCATAGTAAAGTGTTAGATACCTGGGGAGAGCTACATAATAAATATGGAAGAGCTTCATGGCGCCCAGTACACAGTGTTTTCACAATAGTGGTCAAAGTTGCCCGAGGAGCTAGCTAGTGTTGCAGCAATGTCACAAAGCCAAGCTTGTCTTACTTATTACTTGTCAAATTTTATCTAGTATGAGTTGACAAAATAGATGTTCATTTTACTTTGAATGTGAAATCAACTTTTAATGCTAGGACTAGAAGAGACAAGGGGGGCGGGGGGGGGGAAGAGAAAAAGGAATGATTGAATGCATTTTATTTTGAAATGTGTAGAATCAAATGCAAGGCAAACAAACTTGGCCTGAAGATCAGTGACAGAAACTGCTGTATTACTAAAAAAAGCAGACATCTCTTTAGTGTTTACCATTTGTCTACTCATCGAATTGATCATAAAGCAACAATTAAAGTTGTTTTTTAACCCTATCTAGCCTGTGGGGGTGGTTGATTCAACCCCCCCTGTTGGTTTTTTGGCCATAACTTCTATATGGTTCAGCAAATATTAATGAAACTTCGTGACTTTTCCTAAAATTTTATTAGGAATCTTTTGGTTAAGAGTTAATCAATCTAAGATCTATACTGTTACCATGGTAACCAAGAAATGAATGACTGGTTTTGTAGTTTTAGTTATTTTGATTTTTGAAATGTTTCCACACTCTAAAATCGATAGATTTAATAAAAAACTTTAGGAACTCCAAAACAAAACTTCAATGGTCGAAATTTCTGCTATTTTGTAAGATTATGTTAGAAGTGGTGCATTATGGGTAAATTATCAACACTTTGGAAAAACTTTCCCTTATGACATTTTTTGGTACATATATTCACTGTATGTTACTGTAAAAAAAACTATCCCGACAATTTCCTGTCAGCAGTACATTTACTAGAAAGTGACCGAGATAAAACAGTTTTTTGTTGTTGCCATGGGCAACAGCACTCTTAACATATTTATGTTGTAGCTTTTGATGACCATATTCCAAGCAATGCACATCAGATAATGAAGATATATAATACAAGTTGACTATTTAGATTTCCTA